>JAQZBX010055316.1:0-18480 GCA_029593785.1 Cabassous unicinctus | reverse complement strand
AAAAATCCATTAGGCAGTTTTCACAGGATGGAAGAGTTGTAAGAGAATATACACAGGGAGATCAATTAGGAGGCAATTGTATGAGGTACTTGAGATTTAATGAGAATCTAAAAGGAGGTATATCAGAGAATGAAAAAAACTAATTTTAAAGATAGAATTTACAGTATGGCTCTCCTGAATGAGTGTGGGCACTAAAGGAAAAGTATTAGCCAAATACATATTCTCCTGGAGCTAAATAATTTGAATTTAGTAGACATGTGCTGCTCTGTTTTCTTGAGTCATTCATTTAGTCATTTTGTTAGTGCCTACAATAGGCTATGAAAATTCTGTGAGGTGAAGATGAAGAAGTCCCAATTTCTGCCCTACTTCTTTGCTTCCCTTAGCAGAAAATATTCTCAGGAAAGCTGTTTATGCTTTCTGTTTTTGATTCCTCTCCTCCCATTCACGCAAACTCACCCCAGTTTTGTCTTTGCCTCCATCATTCTATTGAAACTGTTTGTGTCAAGGTCGCCAATGACTTCCATGTTGCCAAAGCTAATGGCTAATACTCAGTTCTCAGCTTACTTGAACTCTCATAAGCATTTGACTCATTTTCTCTTTTCTGCTCCTTCATATGCTTTTGTCACTCAGATTCCTGTATACTTACCTCTTATTGATTTTTCTCCTTCTTCAGTAACTACTTCTTCATAATTTCTTTGTGAGCTCCTCCTCTTCTATTTTTTCTTACCTCTTAATGTTAGTGTTCCAGAGTTCAGTCTATGATCTTCTCTTTTTTCATCAACACCAACTTTCTTGGTGATCTTATGTTGTGTCCTATAGTAAAATAATATTTCTAGATGCTTATGATCTCCACATTTACATTTTTAGCTTAAATTTTATACTGACTTCATAACCATATATTGCCTAATTAGTTATAGCAGTTTGGCATTATTTATGAATTCCAAAAATAGATATTGGATTATGTTTATAAATTGGTCTTTTCCTCTGGGCATATTAGAGTATATTGAATTCAGAGGTTTTACTTTTATTTGATTAAATAATAACGAAGGCTTTGATTGGGCCACGTCAGTAGGGTGCTGAGTCACCGTCCCTTGGTGGATGGGAACTCAGAGATAAAAGATATGGCAAAGGACAGAGTTGGAGTTCTGATGTGGAGTTTTAATGCTGGAGCCCAGGGGAAGTAAGCACACAGAGGAGATTGGTCATGAGGAAGGAGAGAAGACCCCAGGAAAAGAGTCAAACAGTTTGCTTGATAGTCTGCAGCTGGCCTTGTGGAGAGAAGCAAGCCTGAGCCCGGAGAGAGGCAAGCCCTGGGAAGAGATGAACCTAGAAAGCCTGAACTCTGGCAGATTTCGGCAGCCATCTTGCTCCAACACATAGCCATAGACTTTGGTGAGGGAAGTAACTTATGCTTTATGGCCTGGTAACTGTAACCTTCTACCCCAAATAAACATGCTTTATGAAAACCAACTGATTTTTGGTATTTTGCATCAGCACCCCTTTGGCTGAGTAATACATCAATATATCCACATAGATATCAAATTGTCATTTCAAATCTACACGTTCAAAACTGAGCTCCTAATCTTTTAGTCCAAAACTGCTATTTCCACAGGCTTCCCCATCTAAGTTGATGGCATTCCTGTCCTTGGTTTTTTCCTTGGATCCCCTTTTTCTCTTGTATCACAACATCCAATAGATCACAAATCCCATTGGCTCTACACTCACAATATATACAAAATACACTACCATCCTGGTCTGCATCAACTCATCTAGCCTGCTACACTTCTGTAATTGTTCTCTAGCCCACCTTCCTCCCTTCCTCCACCAATCTAATGCACTACAATACACAGACTATAAATCATATTGTGCCACTTGTTTGTACAAAACACTTCATTTTTTGGTTCCACATTTCAGTTACAGTAAAAGCTATAGTCCTTGCAATAACCTATAACGTCCTACTCAACCTGTCCATAATCATCACTATGTTATTGCTTTGAGATGACATTACTTCTTATTATGTTCATCCTTGCTCATTTTTTCTCTAAGCTGTCTTACTTTTTTGCTGTTTGGAAACACATCAGGCACAGCCATGTCCTAGGGCTTTAGCACTTGTCTTCTTTGCCTGGAATTCTCTTTCCACTGATACTATGAGGGTCATTCTCTCACCTTCTCAAATCTAATGAAATGTCACCTCCTCAAGAAGACCTACCCCGTTGCCCTTATTTAAACTACTTCTTTCCCCTAATCACTCCCTATTACCTTTTCTTTCTTCTACTTTCTCTTGGTTTCTGAAGTTTTATTGCCTTGTAGCATGCTATGTAATTTTTTTATTCATTGTGTTTATCATCTGTCTCTTCACATTAGAATGTACCCTTCATGAGAGCAAAGATATCTGTCTCTTTGTTCTTAGAAGGATACATGGGCTGGAGAAGACATTTAATAAATAATGACTGAATGAATCTACAACCCAGTGTGGAGACAGATAGATAAATGTACTATGTACAGCTATAACCAGTATAGTGATAGTAAAGGAGGAGATCTAACTATCCCTTGGGTAAAAAATCCTCAGAAAAATGCTTTTCTAAGTCAATTGTAAAAGTATGAATGTTGAAACTGATTATTAAATTTTAATAAGGATGTCAAATTTCCATTTTCTCTCTCTCTATAATGGGATTTCTAGTGAAAAATAGCAGAAATGTTGAAAATGTTTTTCCTATCACTAGGAAGTAAATATATTGAGCTCCAGATAATCCCACTTGAGTTAAATCTTGAGTAAATATTATGTGTTCTTAGATATTTCCCCACATCCAAATCCTGCTAATTCTTCAAGGCTCAGATCATATGTAATCTCTTCCAAGAAGCCCTACTTGCCTCTTCCTAATCAGAAATAAGTACTTCCTCTTACAATTTTTGCCTGACCCCTATTCTCTCTTCTAATTTATAAACTCATTTTGGACATAGACCTTTGGACCTATCTTTATGTTCCTTATGGTTCATAGAAAAGGTCCTTGCATACAACTGTAAGATATTATACTAAATTATTCCTTAGAACCCTTCTAAACCTGCTAATATATTAAGATGTCTCAAGCCATTTTCATTGATACATCCAATTTTGGTGTACTACCATAGGGCATACAGAAATTGGACCTATGAATTCAGCTTTATGGGCCCCTTAAACCAAAGAAAAGAATGGGAAAAATCATTCAACATCTATTACGTTCCAGGAGATGTGCTGTTTTTTCTTAATGTGTGTTATATGATATTCAAAATAACACCATTGTGTAGATATATGTGTCCTTTTTTGTTTTGCAAATAAGAAAACTGAGTCTTTTAAATGTTAAATGACATCTTGAAGGTCACACATCCTATAAGTGACAGAGCAAGAATTCTAACCAGTTATTTATTATTCCAATAAATTATAACTCACATGGCAAAGAAAATGAACAAATGAGAAGAGATGGCAAATTCAAAATGTTGAGAAAACAATAGGTTGCAATAAAATGGATATGATGAATGTCACATTGGGGCATAGCTTGTGGAACTCATTCCACAATGTCACAAACAATTGGTTCTGCGAAGAGTTCACCCTAAAGCTTAAAAGACAAGGAGCTATTCTTGACTCAGTCTTAAGTAAAATACTGGTATCATCAGAGGCATTCAAAGCTAAGGTACAATTATGGTTACATGATTAAGTTTGACATCTTCACTAGAGATCACATCAGGTACAGCTAGCATCATGAACTTTAAGAAAAAAAAAATAGTATGAGTTTGAAACTGCCTGAAGGGGAAGGTAGAAAATTAAAATCCATAGAACCCAAAGGAGATATGTTTAAGAATAACTTATGAGAATCCCCAAAGATTTGCCAGCTACCTGGCATAGGAGCTAAGTGGATGATAATAGACTCAGACTAGTTGATTGCAGGAATTGAAGTTGATTCAGGTCAAAGAAACCTGTTTTTAACAATATAAAACTAGTCTATGTAATTCCAATAGTGAGAGATAAATCTAAGGGGCAATAAAACAGTGAAGGAGAAAAGGATCTTGTCTTTTAGATAGCTAAAATAAAACCCTATACTTTTTCAAATATTTTATGCAGCTCCATATATCCTAAAGTTATGTAATATGAGAATTGACATGAAACTTTGTAGACTTAGTGGCAGAACATTAGGACTTTACCAAACTCATCTTTTTCTCCTGACCATAAATTTCCCAGTACTCTGCATTATCTGTATCCATGTGATCAAGTACTAGCCAGTGGAACATGAGCAGAATTGATGTGTGATACTCTAGGCCCTCCATGTGGATGATCCTCCATACCCTTTTCCCTTCCCTTTCTTGCAAGTAAGCAAGACATCTTTGGAAGTCATGATTTGTCATTGATGGAAATACAACGTGGAAGGAATTTGCATCACTGAGCTACCCAACAATTAGGTATATTTATCTTTTGAGTTTATTTGAGTAAGAGGTAAAATTCTATATTTTTGGACCATTATATATTTTGGATTTGTGTTTACAATGGTCAGCATTACCTTAACTAATATAAAATTATATAGGCCAACCACCTTAACAGACAATTGAGAATCATAAATCAGGAGAAGTTCGAGTTACGGCTAAGAATAGGATTAGGGCTTCTTAAATCTTTCCATGTGTCAGGTTAAGCGGTTGTAGCTATGAGAAGAGGGACACAGAGACAGAAGCCTATGGAATATCTGATTTGAGTTAATTAGTGGATATGTTATTTATTCAAGGAAAATATCCCAAATCTTAGTATGGAAGATAATTTTAGGTCATTAAAGGCTAGGATTTCAGCCTAAATTCCAAAGTTAAAAGGAGTTAGTGGAAGTTAAAACTTAATGGGAGAAACCACATTCATGTGATAAAACCTAAATAAGAACAACAATGGTGCCTCCATAAAACCACTCAAAGATTTGTAGGTCTTTAACCAAATTCTTGTTGCTAGTTATTGCTTATTTATACATTAAACATATCTAATGAATGTTATCTTTGGAAATTTAATGAGAAATTGTTATGATTGTAAAATATCAATACATTTTTAAGCCATCAGAGAAAGCAGAAATAAAGAATTCAAAGAAATGCCAATACCAAAAAAATGAATTTATAAGGTTAGAATTCAAGTGACACAGGTCTTGATCTTGATTCTTACCTTAATTTGCTGCACATTGAAAAGGCTCATTTAAATCTGTTTTTTAATTATTTTACTTGTGAAATGTGCATTATGAATGTTGGTTTATGTTGAAGGCCAAATAGGTGGGTATATTGAAACACTGCAAAAAGTAAAATATTCCAGGGTTCCTACCTAAATTCTACCACTAGAAAATATTTACTTATCATAGGGCAAAAGCCTGCTTCAGTTTAGAATATGCCAAAATTGAGCAGGACCTCTCTGGTAAACGATTTAGGTTTGTTGAATTACTTCGGGATGGAAATTTCAGGACATCCAGAAAAGAGCCTGTCAAAGTTTCTATTCTCCCTATATTTCCGAATAAATGCAATGACAATCAACACTTAGTTATTTTACATACAGCATCCCACCCTCCAATAAAAGATAGGAGTATTTCTTTTCTGAATTTATTTTCTCTTTCAATTGATGCTTTTTCTTTGATGTTTGGGTGTGGACAAAGAAGGGATTGCCCTTCCTTGTGCCTAAATCTCTGCTTTTCAAAATGGAGGAATGCATTCCAATCCCTTTTACTACCTTCTACCAAAATAGCATTTCTTAGCTAAAGGTGCCATCAAATCATGGCTCTCTTAATGCTTATGGTATATTGAAAGGCAAGTTTAGAAAGCAAGATGGCACCATATCCAAACAAAAAAGTCTTAAGCATAAAATGCAGAAGATTTTACATTTTTCTCTTCCTTCAGTGTGATCTGTTTTTTGGAACAAGTTTTACTTAGAATAATAATAATAAAAAAAATAAAGCCCAGACAAGAAACTTAGATAATAGTCACTATCTGCCAGTGCCACCTGCTTCCAATGAGAAAGGCAATAATGGGATATTGTGTTATCCTAGTGTGTCAGGTCCATTAAGGGACTCAACAGAGGGTCTCATACAGAGAAGCACAATACTGGGACTTGCTATCTTCTCTAGCTTCTATCTATTCACTAATGAATAGAAGTCAGAGGAGTAGAGAATGTGTTGGTATCATCTATACTAAGGTAGAGATCAGGAGGTGATCCAATCTACTTACTTTTAAAATAGTTTTGATAAAACCTAGAGAAATGCTTATTAAGTCTAAGAACTGGGCAATGCAATAGCAGATGAGATTCTAGACAGATGATTGTAAAGAAGTACTGGTTAGAAGTATGGTTTTAATGACTCTTTACCTGCTGACGGCTGCTGAATTACTTGAAAGCTTTTCATGAAAGAGATGGATAAATCATGGCAGGAGGCACAATAAAGATTTCAGACATTGGTGTGTCCTGACAGTTGGCAGAGTGAATTTTACAAAAAAAAGAAAGCTGTATTTAGCTGCTACATAGGTCAGTCTCACAGACTATGTTTTCAAGTTAATAAGCCTGAAGAGGAGAAACAGAAACCATTGTGGAAAAAGGGATTGACAATTTCAGGATACTGGGGATGTTTTCGATTTTAAGAATGTTGTTGAAGATAAAGAAATGAAAGGAATGATGAGGGTGTTGATAAGCTAAATATGTCTGCAATGTTGTCATTATAAGGAAGGACCTGGAAGCCACATAAAAGAAAAAATGGTAGAAGAGCTTGGCTACATTGTTCCATAAAAAGAGAAGATAGGAGGACAGAAAGATAGCTACATTCACATCACAGAGCTCCATTTGAGATAAAAGGAGAAGAATGAGCTGGAAGATGCTGAACATTTATTATGTATTAGTAATGTAGGTTTAAAAACATCGTCCCCTACCATTGTCACAATATCCACTGGAGAAGGTTAGTTATTATTCCTTATTTTGTATCTGTAGAAACAAAGGTCAGAGAATATAAGTAAATAGTTAAGAGTGTGAAACCGTTGGTCAATTTTCTTTTTATAAGCCTGAAGGTCCTTAAGGCCACTACTAAATTAGTGAATTTTCAACTACCTTTAGAAAATATAAAAAATGTACAAACTATGACTATTAAATACATTACAAAAATATGTGTCCACCATTCTCAGAAAGATCTCTTTCCTTCGTTGTAATAAATGGACTATGTAATGGGTGAAAGTTTCTGAAAGATATTTCTATTTAATAAAACATGCTGGGGAGTGGGTATATAGCTCAATGGTTTGAATACCTGCTTCCCATATGTGAGGTCCCAGGTTCAATCCCCAGTACCTCCTAAAAAAACAAAACAAACATAAAAACATGCTAAATTACTTTTTAAAAAATCTTGTCTTAAACATTTTTACCATTTAAAAAAATTTTATAATCTTAAAAAATATCCACACATTATTTACATGTGTATACAAATAAATATATACATATTTATTTTCTCAGCATTTTTTAAGCATTCAGATATTCACAGCTTGAATCAGATCACGTATTTGCACATACTCAGAAGATAACAGACACATAAAGGTTGCTTGCTCACTCTCATTCACTCTCTCTTTTCCCTAAATTTACAGTATGAAAAGTACTTGGCAAATGGTCAGTAATTCCAATAAAATAGGATTGCTTTACCAAAGATTATTCAGCATCTCCTAAAGAAATACACACATGACCTTTGTTATAAACAAATGCCATCAATTTCATAAATGTGTTAGGCATCTTAAAAATGCCCAAACTTTTTGACTCTTGAGCTCCACCCCTCAAAATCCATCCTGAGGAAATAATAGTAAGCACAGAAAAAACATTATGGAACAAAACCCATAACAAATGAAATACTGATTTAGTTATAACAAAATTATAACTATTATTTTAAAATATTAGATACCTATCAAAATATGTGTAATGAATTTGTAATAAAAAGAAAAAATACTTGTAAATGAAATGAATATTAAGTCAATAAAATAGGATAAAATTTGCATGTAGAAACTGACTACAACCAGTCCAAAATGCCCAAAAGTATTGGATGGAATTTATCTAAACATGGACAATGGCCAAGACATGGAGTCATGAAATAAGATTTCCTCTCTTTTTTTTAATTTTGTATATTTTTTCCAAATTTTATCTATTACCTTTACAATTCACAAATCCTCAAACAATTTTTAAATTAACTAACCAATTTTTAATATATTTAGGACATGCAAAAAGTACAAAATCCAATGGGAAAAAAAGGGCCAACAGAGAAACTCAAGAATTCTCCCATCTGCCCCTTAATGACCTCCTTCCCTTCCCTAGAGGAAAGCAATCTGATCACTGCCAGTTGTTTTGAGTGTATCATTTGTGAGATAGTCTATGGAAATGCATTATTTATTCAACCATTCTCCTTCTGATGTAATAGCCAGTTAATATCCATGGGTGTTACAAAGCATATCTTTGAAATTCAGTAATTTACAAGCAGATGTCTGGGTATTGATCTTTTGTATTAATATTTCCTGGTATGGTTATTCAGTCAGTGATGTAAGTTTACATCTGTTTATAAATTATCTTTATTTATCTTCATTGATGGCTCCAGAAATGGAACTGAGGTCTCTGGTCTTCTTTGTACATCATTGTCCTTTTATGATTCCCCTCTACCTCAAAATTAGATTTATTTAGTATTATTCTGAAAGGCACAACTGGAGTTAAAAGAGCTGAAGTCATAGGGAAGCATATTTCAGAAAACTACAATGAAGTACTGTCTAAAAAAAGCAATAATGACTGTAGTGTCTATTCCCATGATTATTTACCATTTCCAATGACCTTTCTCATGAACTGCCTTATGAGATATTGACTGTCTTTAGCTTGGAGAAATTCAAAGAGAGCCTGGAATGGCCCATCAAACATATTGTGGTGAGAAATAGTAAATATATAAAAGGGATGGCTTAGAAAGTTTTTAAGATTCCTTCTAAGTCCAACTTCTTTTTTTGTCTATGTTAGGGACTTTGGAGTTGAAAATTTAGTTAATATCCTAATGAATTTACTCTGAAGGGTTGGGAAAATCACTTGGTTGTTAGTTTTTTACCCTATAAAATGAGTGAATGAAAATAGTCATGTCAGAAGGATATTGCACAGATTAATTAGCTGACGTCTGCACAGTGATAAAAATTAATCAATGCTAGGTCTATCTAATAACAAAGGTTGCCAAAAGGGCCAATTGGACTTTTCCCATTTACCCAGCTCTTTGTAATGGTAAAATGGAGGGTAAAGGGTAAAATGGCCAAAAGAGAATTTAAAGAAGTAGAAAGAGTACATAACACACAAATGCAAATGTTTAAAACTCAAACACATACACACACACACACACACAACTTAATTAACCTGTAGAGACCTCTGCCATACAATGGTCTAGAGGCAGCTATATTAGACAGGATATATAAAAGGGATTAAGGTTTGTAATGAGAAAAGGATCTGCAGATAACCAGCATATCTTGGTATAGTCTTTTTAAATGGTCTGTTTTAGAACTTTAAAAATTAACTTTATTTTTCACAAGAGTTTTAGGTTTATAAAGTAATTGCAAAGATAGCTTACAGAATTTCCAGATACACTACACCCAGTTTCCCCTATTATTAGCATCTTATTTGTTACAAATAATTACCCAATATTGATAAACTATTATTAACTAAAGTCCATACTTCATTCAGATTTCCTTAGTTTTTACCTAATTCTGCTTCAGGATCCCATCCAGGGTACCACATTACATTTAACTGTCATGTTTCCTTGAGTGCCTCTTGGCTGTGAAAGTTTCTCAAATTTTCCTTCTTTTTGATGACCTTGACAGTTTTGAAGAGTACTGTTCATATATTTTGTAGAGTGTCCTTCAATCAGGATTTGTCTGATGTTTCTCTCAAAAGTAGACTGGGGTTATTGACCAATGGGAGGAAAACCACAGAGGTGAAGTACCACTTTCATCATATCATATCAAGGGTACATACTATCAACATGAATTATCACTGTTGATGTTGTCCTTGATGACCTTGCTGAGCCAATGTTTCTCAGGTTTCTCCACTGTAAAATGATAATTCTTCTCCTATTTCAATACTATATTCTTTGAAAGCAGGTTGCTATGTAAAACCTACACTTAAGAAGTGGGAAGTTATTCTTCGTTTCCTTGAAGGGGGAGTGTATACATAAATTATTTGGAATTCTTCTGCTAGGGAGATTTGTCTCTTCTTCCCCTTTAATTTATTTATGCAATGATTAATTCATATCATTATGGATTTGTAGGTATTTGTTTTATACATTGTGTTATAATCCAAAATGAATTTGTATATGTTGCTTCTCAAATTGTTCCAGATTTGACGATTGTGAGCGCCTTCATTTGACCATTGTGAGCCCCTTCATTTTGCTGCTTTTTCCCTTTGACATATCCTTATCATTGTGGAGTTTTTGGTTGCATTTTTTTTTTTTTTTTAGTACTTACATGCTTACATGCTTTCTGTCACTACAAGATGATCTAGACTTATCTTGGGTATGTCCTGCTTCAGTCCTAGAACCATCCATTTCTGCAAAGGTCCTTGGTTCATTTTATCTGAGAATGGTATTAGACACCAAGATCTGGGAACCAAGTGTGCTATATACTTATATTTTTGAGGCAATTATACAGTTTTTTCCTTGGAATTATTCATGGAGAATTTCTCCTGCTGATGAGAACAAAACCAGTTAGTTCTCATGTTAATCAAGATGGTATATGTGATGGATTTTCACAAGCTACAAATTGCCACAGATATGAAAGGGTGTATATTGTGCTTGCATATTATAGTTCATAGGCTGAATGACCTCACTGGTAGTAGCTGCATAAGGACCAAGTTACAGTGACCAAAGAAATAAGTAAAAAATGTACAAATATCCACTCAGAGTCATTTTCAGTCACTAGGATTATTGATTTCCAACTTCCTGAAAATCAGCAATACTGTGCTCTTTTCAAAAAGTTCTAATATTTCTGATTTTATCTATACTCCTAAATTATTTCTCAAAATATAGATGTCTCTGTAAATGTGGTGACTACCTTCTACTGGGTCTCAAGTTTTGTTGGTTTGTTTTTCCTTTATCTTTTTCACAGAAGGGTTCTTAACATTATTAGTTCTAATCACCTAATTTTGAAGAACATAAACATTAAAAAACCTCTAACCATGGACCAGTAGGTACTGAAATAAAATTTGGGGCTGAAAACTCCCCAAATGTAACAAAGACATGACTATATACATCCAAGATGTTCAATGAACTCCAAACAGAATAAACCCAAATAGACCCATGCTTTGACATATTATAGCTAAACTGTTGAACATCAAAGATAAAGAGTGAATTCTGAAGGCTGCCAGAGAGAAGCAACATGTCACATACAAGGGAGCCTCGATAAGATTAAGTGCTGATTTCTTATCAGAAACCATGAAAGAGAGAAGGCAGTAAGATCACATATAGAAAGTGCTAAAAGCAAAAAACTGCCAACCAAGAATTCCATATCCAGCAAACTGTCCTTCAAAAATGAGGGAGAGTGATGAAGACATTCTTAGATAAACAGAAGTTCATCATCATTATGACAAGGCTGACTGGAAACAGTTGTGGATTCTTTTTAAGAGGACTGTCTTGAAGATAAATCTTGTTTCAAGCTTCAAGGGAACTAAGTTGACTTTGATAATGAAGCAGTGGAATGATCACACGTTGAATTCCATAAATAAAAAAAATATTAACTGAATTTGCTACACAGAATAAAAATACTTTTTCCAATGTAAATAAATAAATAAATAAAGTTCATCACCACTAGACTGGCCTTACAAGAGATGCTAAAGACTGTTCTGCAGGTTGAAAGGAAAGGTCAATAGACAATAGAACAAAGCCACATGAAGAAATAAAGAAATAAAGCTTTAGGTTAATGTTTTTTGACCTTGATAATTACACTTAAGATTGATACATAAGTGTACATCCTTGTTTTTAGGAAATGTACATGGCAGTATTAAGTTTTCAAGGAGCATGATGTATACAGCCTACACTCAAGCATTCAGAAAATAGAATGATAAATACATAGACAAACAGACAGGCAGATGGCTAGATAGCTGTATTGATAAGTTGATGGATAGATAGAAATGACATAGTATATGCAGCAAAATGTTAAGTTGGTGGATCTGGGTATCTTCGGGAATAAGGGCAAGTTGGAGTTCTCGGTATGGGGTTTGAACTACTTTCGCAAAAAGTTTAAAAATAAGTTGAAAAGTTAACCCCTCCAAAATAAACCATTCTTTATTCAAACCCATTTTTTATGCTTCAACAAGAGAAAAATTCATAGAGTTCCCTATAAAAATGAAGGCACTTGCTATATAGACATTGGAAAAATAGGTTTTCCAACTTTCCCTCTCTTCCCTCTACACAGAAGTAGGGATAAGGAACTTTTTAGAGTACTACTCACAAAATAGCTGAGCTCACAATAGGCCAAGAGTTATGATGATAGTAAACTATCAGAGTTGAATTACTGGCAGAGTGACTGCTATATATATAATCCATGATGTCAAGTTCAATTATTATTTAAATATGTTATGAGTGCCTTTAGGTTAAAGAAAAATCCACTGAAACATTCTTCCACAGAGCTATCCACAAGTTTAAAAATATATATTAACACTAATTATTAAAATTTAATATGTTACAGCTTTGAAATGCTTTGGAAATCTAAGCTATCATTTTAATAAGTAGCATTTAATATTATTAATGAAGCCTTAAAACACACAAACTAATACCATAATAAAAATATACTTTCCTATAAAAATTAACAGCTATATTACCTGAGAAACTCTATGCCTTGGCCATGTTCTCGCTGTCACTCTAATTCTTGGATCTCTTTTAAAAGTTAGCATCGGCTGTGGATAGATGCACTGGCACTGCCCCTGGATCACTGTATTTTGTATGGGAACTGTGAAAATGGCTGATATTTATGAAGAATAATTTTCTGGAATAATGTTCTGGCACATCATTTTGAGCAAAAAATGATTCAGAAATGGAATTGGATATATCCCCCTTAACTGCAAATATGGCACTTATTGTAATAATTATACAGCTTAGATTAGATATACTAATCTTCTTAGTATAGTTATATATGTGATTGAATATGATCATCATATCTACCTTTTTAGAAAATCAAGCCCACTTTTGCTATCTCAATTCTATAGGTAAGGAAACAGAATTGTCTGTGATCATCTGACAAATCAAATCATGGGATTCCAAATTAGATTTTTGAAGACCAAAGAGATGTGTATTCTAGGTGATGTTTCTCCTTGATGTTAATGGTTAACTGCTCCTTTGATTTCTGTTCATTTTTTCTCTCTTTTGAATGCCTAGGGTTACCGATTTTAGCTGAAATCTATTCATCCTTTATCCATCACTGATATCCCCTCACCAGGCTACACTGTCTCTTTATTGGGTAGGCATATCAAATTGGTATCTCAGGACAATTTGAACTGCATAATAGTGAGACATAAATAGGTATCACAAAGGGTAATCCATCATTCCTCCACCTGATTTGTGCAGTTTATGAAAATGAAAACAGTGCTGCCAGGAGGTATAAAATAATGTTTCTATGACAATTTTGGAACCCAGTTTCATTCCCAATTTGGCCATTTGGTCTCTAAAACAAACCACTATCTTTCCTTGTGCAATAATGTCCAGATCTGTGCCCAGTTCACAAGGGCATTGTGCAGCTTATTAAATATAGGTAATGTGTTTTGGAACTGGCCTTGGAATGAATGAGGTGAATGCAAAATAAGATTAACCTCTGCTGTATGGCTGTTCTGAGTCTGATCAAATGCATAGCATAGCTTTTTCAAAATGTACATGTGAATATCTACAATATATGCAAATGTTAATAAACTTCTCCTAGCTTTTATGATCCCTGTTAGGGCACGACATATTTTAGTTGTATTGTCAAATGTGGTTGAGAGCCGCATTTGGTTGTGCATAATGTACATAGGAGAGAAAGGTATTTTCTCCATCTGGGGAAATTCATTTTATTATATTGAATGATTGATACCCTGGTTGAGGGAAAGGGAGGTGCAGTCAGCAAGAATTTGATTCAATTTACTTACTTAAAGCAAACACCACAGTAACCTGCTACCTCCAGTAATAGTAATAATAATTGTGACTATGACTGAGGTTGTTAAAACACTATAAAAGCTATATAATTTTTTTTAACAGCTGAAAACACCTTAACATCCCTAATGATCCCAAGCAAGTTTTGGTCCTCATTCATTCATTCATTCATTCATATCTGCATTTGATAAATGTTTTTTGAACACCTACCACTTGCCAGGTCCTATATCAGTACTTGGAGATAAAATAATGAACATAAACAGGTAAAGACCCATCTCCTCAATGAAGATGCATGTATAGTTATTAGTTTAGCATATTGTTAGAGTTATTATATTAAAGTACATCAGGTGATAGTAATTGATTTTTGGATATAATAATGTAAGGGAGAGGGCAGTGAATGTGGGAATGGGGTTGCATTTTTAAATGGTATGCTTATGAAAGGGTACTCTGAAAAAGTGAAATACCCCTAGTGTGGGGTATTTCTTGGAGAGGAGAAGCAAGTGTATTATATGGGAGGTAGTGGTACATGCTTGGAAGGATTGGACCATGTTTCCAGAATGGAGTGAGTGGAAGGGAGAAAGGGTATGAGTAGGAAGAGATAAGATGAGAGGTAAGGGGAGAGCAGATCTTGTAGGACATTTTGGGCCATTGTAAGGATCTTTGGAGTTTGGTATGAGTTAAGGGAAAAAGAGAAGAGCATGTCATCTCAGAAGCCAAGAAAGAAGAAAGTTTCTAGGAGAATTTTAATAGGACTCTGTTTTTTTTTTTTTTTATCACATTGCATCAAAAATAATCATCTGTTAATTACCTGTGATATCCTCAAGACTATAAGATTTAGGTGAATAATCATGCGGTTGTCTTATTCTCCAGTGTTTCTTCAGCATCTAGTCTAGTGCCTGACTCATAGAGGACACTCAATAAATAGGTATTTTTTAAAAGAAAGAATGCATTTTCTAGTTTAATGATCAGAGCATTGTTGTTCATTATCCTTCCATTTTACAGATGAGGTAGGGAAGATCAAGAGGTAATAAGGGATTCTGAGAGGCACCCCTAGGTTTTGAGAACCCATATCCAGTGCTCTTTCTGGTCTTGACAATAAAACCCTAAATTTTCATAGCAAATACCTGGGATTTGGGACTCTCCCTCCCCTCTTGGATATCAGAAATATCCAAAGCTTACCTGCTGCTCATTGCTGGCTGTGAATACACCTCTTGGTGCCAATTTTACCTCCCCACTCTCAGATGTCACCAGCTACCCTGCTGAATTCTCATCCTGCCAGCCACGGCCTAGCTTGGGCATCAAATGGCCAGGGTAAACAAACAAGAAATTGCCACTTGGAACGAACATCTGATTATCTCAGCAGCAATTGCAATGAAAACAGAACACAGGAAAGGGCAGCTGCCTGCTTCCCTGCTTTCATTCCAGGCTCTGATTGTTATGGAATGAGGTGGCCTTTCCACCTGGCATTTCATCATTGGGCCAGGTGGTGCCAGGTGGCTTGGACTGTAGGAAAGAAGTTGGAACATCTGTGACCCACCCATTCAGGCGCTGATGAGTCCCTTCAAGTCTCCAGGGTGCCCTAATCTGGAAAAATAAATAAAAGAAACAAGTATCCTAGGAACCTGGTTTAGGATCCTGGGTTCTACAACTTATGTGCTGGTAATCTTAAACTATTTTACCTCTCTAATATATTGTTTCATTGGTCATAATAATAATTCCCAACTGAAAATGTTGTTGTAAGTCCTAATGAACGATTTATGTGGAAATAACTAATTATAGTAGAGACCACGAAATGTTAGTTGACTGTAATGCAAACTGGCATTTGTAAAGTCCAGCTTACTAGAGTTCTCCATTTAGATTTGGAGCAAAAGCATATCCAATTAATAAAATATTATGTTGCAATGCATGGGCACCATATAGAGAGATCTTTCTGTGTCTAAGGGCAGACTTTTGGCATTACTGGGTCTCCTAGTCTTCTAATATTGTCCAAGTTTCCTCATCACCTCTGTGAGAAAACAAACTTCCCATTGTTGTATATGTGCAATTTCTGTACAATATATGCTGTGGTTGATGTAGATAAAGTGTGTGCCATTTTGGCTTCATGCTAAAGGTGAAACAGGGGTCCCTCTCTTATTAATTACTGATGGATCTTACCTGTTACAGTCAGCTATGGTTAGGACTGTATTTGCAGAACTGAATGGGGTAAAGCAGGCTGCGTGGTAGCAGTGACATAGTCAAATTTTACCTTGATTTGTGAAGAAGAAAAGTTGGGAAATTTGATTAATAAGGGTTTCAGAGAAAATTTGTCCTATGCCTCTGAGGACAGATGGAGCAGAAAGAGACCAAGTTCAAGCAAGAAGATGCTCATGGATCCCCAGGGTATCATATCTAGCAGGTTAATGTGAGCAGCCGGCAATGTTAGTTCAAAGGGTTCTTCATGCAAATCAGAAAAAGGCACCCCTTACTGTACACATGTTGCTGCTACTTGCCAGAATATCATGACGAATATATAATTCAGCAATAACTATGATGTGAATGGTGGCCCATAGAGTTGTACAGAGCCCAATTTGCACAACCATAAGTTGCAATCCTTAAAAGGAGAAACGTTTAATTTAGAAATTTGGCTGTATTTGGTTATTAAATGCTTTGCAGGAAGGGGAAGACTTTATGTTAGTTTTCAAAACTTAGGAAATTGGATTGTGTTTTGTGCTAATTCTTTTTTTTTTTTTGATTATAATTCCAAAAAAATTGAAAAGAACTTGAAACATGATGAGAAAATGAATAGTGAAGCTGCTCACTAGCATTTTAAGTGTCAAGCATTTGCACGAAAATGAGGAAAATAGCGAGAAAGTATCACAAAATTTTGTGTCAAGCTTATCAAAGAAGTGTAATTTATCAGCTTCTTCCTCGTGCTCTTCCCTGGATGCTGTACATTCATGGATGCTTCTGGCCTCAGAGTTTCAAAATAGCTGTTTCAGACAGTTCTTGCCTGTTTAAAAGTTGTTTTGTTGGAAGGACTGGATCCTGAAGCTCCCTACTCAGCCATCTTCTCCAGAAGTGCCTTGTGCTAATTCGGATCATTAGTTTCACCTGAATATCAAACGATAATGATTAGAAAAAATAGAATACTATTTTATGAAACTTATATTATGTGTCTGACATGATGCCAGTTGCTTTACAGCAATTGTCTCATTTACTTTTCATAACAACTCAGCAAGTTTGGGGAATTATTTATCCCATTTCATGGATGAGGGGACTGAGGATCAGAGAGGCTAAAAACTTGTTAGTATGTGGCAGGCTGATATTTGAATATAGGCCTGACTCCAAAGCTAGTGTGAATGATAATAATATAAAAATAAAAGCAAACACACAAAAAGCCACTGCTTCTTCCTTTGATCTAGTCCAGCTCTGCCAGCAACTCACATGGTGATTCTGCACAAGCCACCCTTTCTCTTGAAGCCTTTTCCCCATCTGTGAAAAGACAGAAGCATTCTAGGTCCCTGTTGGTCAAACTGGGGTCCGCAGATAACTAGCAGCTCTTGGGAATTTTTTAGAAATGCAAAAAATAGGATTCTACCCAGACCCACTGAATCAGAACCTGCATTTTTAGCAACACTCAATAAAGTTTGAGAAATTCTTACATAGGTCATCAAAGTCTTCTCCAAGTCTAATAATGTTGTTTGAGTGTCAGGTAACATTTGCCCGCAGGTCTTAGTTTTAAATAAGGCAGCATGTTGCAGTAGAAAGTGCATAATATTTGGAATCAGGAAGTCCTGGTTCAATACCAAGCTACTCTTTATTATCTATGTCATCTTGGACCCTTGTGTTCTCTGAAAAACTTGAAAGTGGCCTATGTCTGCATTTAGCTCCTCATGTTGTATTGATAGGAAGATCCTGCCTGCCTCCCCAACACCTAGGTCAAAATGTAAAGTTTAGAGTCAGACATGTTCATATTTTAGAAAGATGCAAGCCATTTTCAGTCATATACCTCACCACAAGTCACAGAACCCATTCTGCCCTCCCTTCTAACCCTGAAATCTTTTGCTGTGCAGCACCAACAAATTTGCTTTAATGCCACTGCTTTCTGGCTATCACTTAGGGAAGCTCTGATTAGTTGCATCCTAAAGGATGACAAATGGATGCAGGAGCTTTTTCTATTTTTGTGGTGATGCTGCTCTGTGATTAGCTTCTGGAAAAAGGGTGAGCCTGTGGTGAAGTCTCAGTAACCTCATCTCAACCCTTTAGCAATTAAAATACAATTGTAAAATTGTCGGTGCTTTGAGGCCATCTATTCTGGGGTTGGACCACCCCTGCTTTTCAAATCCTATTTTAAACTTTTCCCTGCTCGCAA
>JAQZBX010055315.1:0-18450 GCA_029593785.1 Cabassous unicinctus | reverse complement strand
ATAGTTATTCCTAATGGTAATGAATAATCCCTTCCTCATAAGCATTAAATAAGCTAATATAAGAGACCTGAAAGGAATACAGTAAGTTCCAACTAGCCACCATCTATAGCATTCTCACCTCAACTAGTGGATAGTGGGAACTTCTCTCAGGAAAGACTTTTGGTACCAAGAGTTCTACAGTGTTTTAAAAATCTATCTCAGATACCTGGCAATTCTCTCCTTCAAGTATTCATTTGCTTTATGATCTAAAACTTTTCCTTTTAGTGGCTATTAAGAAAAAGAACTATGATGATCTTAAACACTTTTGATATGAATGATTATTTGGGAAACTATAACAATCAAGAATAAGCACTCAATAAATATTATTTGAAATCAAATTAGAAAAGTTTTGGGGAGTGGATGTGGCTCAAGCAGTTGAGTGCATGCTTCCCACATGGGAGGTCCTAGGTTTGGTTCCCAGTGCCTCCTAAAAACAAACAACAAGCAAACAAACGAAAAAAAAACCAACTCAGTGGAGCTGATGTGGCTCAGTGGTTATGCACGGGCTTCCCACATACGAGGTCAGAGGTTAAGCCCCAGCCCTGGTACCTCTCACACAAAAAAACAGAACTAGTCAAGCCAAACTTAAAAAAATAAAAAGAAAGAAAGAAAAAAAAAAAAAGAAAAGAGTTTCAATCTTAAAGAATTAAATGTCTCAATTAAAATTATGGCCTGCATTACAATGAATGTTTCCAAAGCTTTCCTAGCTGTCCCTACTGACTAGAAAACATTTATCTTTTTGGCAATTCTAATTCCGTCATCCAGATTATTTTCTACTTACTTTTGTCTTAAAGAAAGATTGTAACATGAGATTGGTATATTAGATATGAATCCTCTGAGCTACCCAGGCACCTAAACTGTATAGGAATAAATGATACAACGAGTTATCATGGTCCTAATGTTAATTAATCTAATAGAAGAAGGGGGTGGGCGCTAAGCATCAATTTAAACAAGTAAAATTCTATGAATGAATTTAACTTCTAATAAAAGCAAAACTTCTGAGAAAAAATGTCATGGTTTCTCTTATGAGCAAGACTGAATCCAGAAACAAATGTTTCATGTTATGGTGCACTTAATTACTTATCCCCACAAACTATAACTCATTGGAATTATTTTCTAATCAATCATTTATCCTCATCATAAAAATGGCCAAAATCTGCTGAAATGATAAAAATACTTTATGAATATTCAAATTAATGAGGTTTTGGCTTTGATGGAACAGACTCTTCCAGTATGACTTTCCTAAAAGAAAGCAGGAAGCTAAGACATTGCTTTTTCTAAGTGGATCATTGCATTGGGACAAACAGTAGCAATCACCAAGTAAAACATAACAAAAATCATCTGAACACTGTTTAAAGGTAGACATAGATAACTATATAAAGAAATAAGCAACTAAGATTAATATTTCAAAAGGCTTCTATTACTTATCACAAAGATAAAAGTATTAAGCTTACTTAAGAAAGAAAAACAGCCATAGACTAACAGTGCCAAGTATTTGTGACATTAACTGTTTGACATCTATAATCATATATTTATATTACGGAGCAGAATAGCTTGTTGAAGTTCCTTCTTCATAAGCAATTACCACTGATGGAAATGCCTGTTAGAATTTCCATCTCATGTCTTCTTCACAATACAAACCTCTACTTTCAAGAAGTTTTATTGCAAAGATCCATCATTATCTAAAACTTCTATTTTCCCCCTAAAAGATCTTTATAGGAATAAAGAAATATTAAATAGATGGGTGGGTGGATGGGTAGGTAGACAGACAGACAGACAAGACAGATGATGGATAGGAGAAAGTAACATGGTAATATAGGAAAACCTTAGACTGTATCTGTGGAATGTATGCAAGAGAAGGCAAGGTACTCTACCAGATTGCCTTCTTTACAACTCAGAGAGGAAACAAAGGCCTAGCTGCAAGCAATAGGTAGTCCAAATGGAAAGGAAGGGGAGGAAAAGGAATGGGATTACTGTGAGACAGGTTTGGAACCAAGTGTGATGCACTAAATAAGAAATTCCAATTTTCCACAGCTCCTCATCCCCATTTCTCTAATTGTTCCTCACCTCATCAGTATTACTAAGGCTCTATCCCTAGGCCTAAAGGATACCAATGCTTCTGGTATGGAGGAGTGCCTTAACTAGATGCAATTAACGTGGAAGGGATATGAAGAATCCTTACTATGAATGACTAGAGCAGTGGCAGATGTACTGGGCATGTGAATTATAAATGTCAATCATGACCATTATGCATGACAGTAAGGATTAATTTCTCCAATAGTGTATGTGATGTTCCATTAGGCATTACACAGGTTTGGAGGAATTTTTTAGAAATATAATCAACAATTATAATATTTCTAGAGAAAATGTGTTTTTGAATTTAAAACACTGGATTAAACATCTGATATTTAACCATTTCATGAACTGAAACTTATCAAAGTTAACCAATAATCAGACTGGCACAACACACAGTGGCCAAATAGCATGGGTTAGAAGTCAAGTTCCACCATCATTAGCTGTGTGATCTTGGACACGTTACTTTTATCACGCTGTACCTCCATTACTACATTTGTAAAATGTACATACAAATAAACAAACAAAAACCTACTTTATAAGATTTAACTACTTCATAAAGATTTAAGTGAGTTAATATAGGTAGAGTCTATAACTCAGATATTCACTGTTCAATAAATGTAGCTATTCTTATTGAAGAAAAGTAACTCAATTTCTTATTCTTCTGACAAACTTCTACTCACCCTTAAAGATCCAGTCCAATCAAGCCTTCTTTGCAAAACCCTTCTTGAATGCCATACAAATGCAATAATCCTTCGTGTCCCAATTTACATTCAACTAAATGTACTATATTTTATTTACTTAACTACCTTTCCTCCTAGACTGAGTTCCTTGAAGTCAAAGTAAACAGCATCTTACTTAGGTTTTTACTCCTTAGCGCCTCACTTAAAGTTTGGAACAAGTCCTCAATAAATGTTTCTCAAATAAACTGAAGTCTAAAACATCAAAATATTCACAAATTCACATATTCATAATCACAGAATCTTGAGAGTCAAACCATAGAGATCATTTATTTCCAGTTTAAGTAGACTTTCATGCCATGTGTTTATCTGTACTTTTCCCAAAGTCATTTTTAGATACCCGTGTAGGAGCAGATTGATTTTAGTAATATCTGGATTAAATATTAAAAAAACAACATTATAATCAGATATTAAGATCCTGAGTACCAACACTGAAGAACCACAAAAGCTAAAATTATTTTAGGGCTTTTTCTAAATTTTATAGTTTATGGCCAAAACACAAAAGACATTTAAAAGATATTTAATCAATTTTAACAACAAAGTCACTGCCTATTTTATTTATGTAAAAGATATGGGTATAAAATTAGGATATTTTGAGTAAATAAGTTGTATTCTCTCAAGTACTGTAATAATTTAAATATGTGGCAAAAAAATCAATCTATTAAATAAAATTTAATATTACTATATATGGTTTGTTCCTTTAAACACTTCTATTATTTTTCTGTTTACTGTTTAGAAGTGACAACATACAAATTCATTAAAAGATTTATACATAATTTAGAAACATACGCTTTGTGTCTGCTTTTTCATATATATATGAAAAATGTATATTCATATATATATGAATCCAAACCTATTCCTTTTTTAGTTTCCTAGCTGCTAAAACAAATAGCATACAATGGGTTGTTAACAACAGGAATTTACTGGTTCAGTTTCAGAGGCCAAAAGGCTTGCTTGGTCCAGGGGATGGTATTTTCTGGCTGTCTGGCCATCTTTGGTATTCCTTGGCTTTCCCATCACATGGCAATGCATTTGGTGGTATCTTCTTTCTCTTTTGGGTTCCACTGACTTCCAGCTTCTTGTTTCTCCCTGTGATTTCTCTTTCTATGTCCAATTTTCTTTGCTTACAAGGACTTCAGTCATATTTGATTAAAGCCCCACCCTCATTCAGTTTGGGCACACCTTTACTATTAACATATTAAAAACTCCTGTTTACAAATGGGTTCACAGCCACAGGGCCAGAGATTAGCACCTGAGCATACCTTTTATGGAGGACATGATTCAATCCCCAAAGGTATAGCAGTTCACAAATATGTACTCATTGGTACCAGGTACAGAAGATGATGAATATACATATTCATTTGAATGAATTCAAATTTGTTGAAGCCTTCCCCAAATGCCCTATGTGAAATAGCCACCCCAATCATTTTCTATTTATATTTTTACTCTGCTTTATCTTTCTTTGTGGCATTTATCATTACTGACATATTATGTATCTATCTCTTCATCTGATTATTCATCAGACTTTCCCAATAAAACTTAAGCTCCATAAAGGCAAGGACTATCTCTGTTTCGGAAACAATTATATCCTTGTTGCAAAGAATAGTACCTAGCATACAGATGGTATTTAATAATGAGTGAATGAATGAATGAACAAATACCTTTGAAATAAGAGTAGAAATTTTAAAATGTCTGTATAGTGAAACAAAAGTTACAATCATTTCAATCAAAACTAAGAATATTCATTTCACAAGAACTTTAAAGATTACTTCTGTAATTGAATGATAGGTGGAACAGAAAGAGTAGGAAGGCATTTTATTTCTGGAAAGTTCCTTTGGGGAAAGTTGTGTTCATTCTTAACTTAGTAACATGGGCAAAAGCAAGTAAAGACTGTAAGAAAATAATTATCTCTTAGAAATGAACGCTTCAGGATATTTTCTGATATTTAAAAATCAATTTAATGTGAATTTAAGCTTTAAGCTTTTACCCAAGAGCAAACAAAGGAATTTTTTTTTTTTAAATGAACCAAAGCCCAAAGGATAAGTCACAGTCTTAAGAATCAACCTTACAACCAAACACTAGCCAAGAGAGCAGTCTTGCATATTATTGCAACCAAGCCTTTTTAGGAAAGAAGTAATGAAGGAGAGAAATCAGAAAAGAAAGTCAGAGAATGAGGAAGAAACCCAAATTTCTGTCACTCTGCGGTTAACTGATAAAACCTGACCAGAATCCATCCTTCAAACTGTATGTCTGGTTATCACTCAGCTAGCACAATGTTTTAGTTTCCTAGCTGCTAAAACAAATACCATGCAATGGGTTGGCTTAAAAAACAGGAATGCATTAGTTCACGGTTTTGAGGCCAGAATAATCCCCAAATCAAGGCATCAGCAAGGCAATGCTTTCTCCCTGAAGACCATGGCATTCTAGAACTGGCTGCCAGCAAGGCTCTGTCCACGGCTTTTCTGTCAAATGGCAATCAACAAACATGGCAATAAATTCTCCCTTCTACTGTGGGTACCACCGACTTCCTGATTCCAGCTCTTTCCCCTTGGCTTCTCTCTCTGTGGCCTTCTCTATAAGTCCTCCAATAATACGATTAAGAAC
Source organism: Cabassous unicinctus (assembly GCA_029593785.1). NCBI lineage: Eukaryota > Metazoa > Chordata > Mammalia > Cingulata > Chlamyphoridae > Cabassous > Cabassous unicinctus. The sequence goes on along the minus strand of JAQZBX010055315.1, from coordinate 12,994 downwards.
CATCCTGATTCAGCTGATCTTAACTGAAGTAATTTTATGAACCTTCAATTATGTCCATCAAATTCTCTAATGCAGGGTTCCTCAGACTTAATTGCAGAAAATCCACCCCCCCAAAATGGGGCCCCGATAAGCATGTTTAACAAACATCACAGGTGATTCTTATGTAAACTTGTTTTAGTTTGCTAAAGGCTGCCACTGCAATATACCAGAAATGGGTTGGCTTTTAAAACAGGAATTTATTAGAGTAAAAGTTTACAGTTCTGGGCTGGTGAAAATGCCCAAATCAAGGCATCATCAGAGATGCCATCTCACCGAATTGCAACTGAGGGCAATCAGGCAATGACAGGGTATAATGGCAACCCCATCACCTCTCCCCTCTCCTCCAGGCCTATTTCTTTCAGCTTCAAGCTGCTCCCACTGATTCCAGCCTTCAGCCTCTCAACCTCTCGGAGTTTCTCCATCTTTCTGTGGCTGAAGGCAATTCTGGAGGCCTCTCTCACATGGGAGGGGATAATATGGCAGCTTTCTTTCTCTGTGTTCCTCTACATGTTTCCCCTGTTTACAAAGGGCTCAAGCAAGAGGGCCAAGACCCACCCTGGGTCATGCCTTACTGAAGTACTCCAACGAAAGGCCACCAACTGAATTCAATTCAAAGGATCCCATAATCTAATCAAAGGCTCTTCGTTGAAGCAATTTAATCAAAGGACCCTTACCTAAATCTAACCAAAAGGTTCCACCACATACAATAGTTTTACAGGCACAAGTATATGTTCGCTTTAAGAACAGGATTTTCTGGAGTCCACAAAAGCCTCAAACCAGGAAAAAACTGAAGTTTGAGAACTAGTGTCTTAACCTACTTATCAAAACTCAGTTGAAATGTCACCTACTACATGACTACCCCCACCAAGTTAGAATTAATTTCTCTCCTCTGCACTCTTTGAGCATATTACATGTACAGACATATCTTGTTTTATTGCGCTTCACTTTAATAATAATAAAACAGAAAATATGTTTTTTATTAATTGATGATTTTGTAGCAACCCTGCATCAAGCAAGTGTAAGAGTGCTATTTTTCCAATAGCATGTGCTGACTTCATGTCTCTGGGTCATATTTTGGTAATTCTTGCAATAGTCCAAACTTTTTCATTATTATTATATCTGTTACGGTGATCTGTGATCAGTGATCTTTGATGTTATCACTGTAATTGTTTTGGGACTCCACAAACCGTGCCCATATAAGATGGCCAATTTAATCAATAAATGTATGCATTCTTACTGCTCCAACAACTGTCCATTTCTCTCTCACTCCCTATCCTTGGGCCTCAGTATTCCAAGACACAACAATATTGAAATTAGGCCAATTAATAAGCTCACAATGGCCTCTAAGCATGTTCAAGTGAAAGGAAGAGTTGCATGTCTCTCACTTTAAGTGAAAAGCTAGAAATGATTAAGCTTCGTGAGGAAGGCATGTCAAAAGCTGAGACAGGCTGAAAGCTAGGCCTCTTATGCCAAAGAGTTAGCCAAGTCGTGAATGCAAAGGAAAGGTTCTTGAAGGAAATTAAAAGTGCTACTCCAGTGAACATACAAATAATAAGAAAGCAAAACACCCTTATTGCTGATATAGAGAAAGTTTAAGTGGTCTGGAAAAAAGGTCAAACCAGCTAGAACATTCCTTTAAGCCAAAGCCTAATCCAGTGCAAGGCTGACAGAGGGGAGAAATCTGCAGAAGTTTGAGGCTAGCAGAGGTTGGTTCATGAGGTTTTAAAGAAAGAAGCCATCTCTATAACATCAAAGTACAAGATGAAGCAGCAAGTGCTGATGCAGAAGCTACAGCAAGTTATTCAGAAGATCTAGATAAGATAATTCATGAAGGTAATTAAGATAATTCATACACTAAATAACAGATTTTCAATGTACACAAAAAGCCTTCTTAGGACTTTCACAGCTAGAGAGAAGACGACAATGCCTGGCTTCAAAGCTTCAAAGGACAAGCTAACTCTCTTGTTATGGACTAATGCAGCTGGTGACTTGAAGTTGAAGCCAACGATCATTTACCATTCCAAAAATTCTACCTAGGGCCCTTAAGAATTGTGCTAAATCTACTCTGCCTGTACTCTAAATATGTAACAAAGCCTAGATGACAGCACATCTGTTTACAATATTGTTTTACTGAATATCTTAAACTCACTGTTGAGACCTACTGCTCAAAATATTACTGCTCTTGGCCATGCACCTGGTCATCCAAGAGCTCTGAAGGAGATGTACAATGAGATTAATGTTGTTTTCATGCCTGCTGACAGAACATCCATTCTGTAGCCCATGTATCAAGGAGCCATTTTGACTTTCAAGTCTCATTATTTAAGAAATACATTTTGTAAGGCTATAATTGCCATAGATAGTGATTCCTCTGATGGATCTGGGCAAAGTCAATTGAAAATCTTCTGGAAAGGATACACCATTCTAAATGCCAATAAGAACATTTGTGATTCATGGGAGGAGGTCAAAATATCAACATGAACAGGATTTTGGAGTAAGTGGATTCCAACCCTTATGATGACTTTAAGGGGTTCAAGACCCCTTCCAGTTGGAGAAGTACTGCAGATGTGATGGACATAGCAAGAGACCTGGAAGTGGAGCCTGAAGATTTGACTGAATTCCTGCATTCCATGATAAATGTTTAATGGATGAGGAATTGCTTCCTATGAATGAGGAAAGAAAGTAGTTTCTTGTGATGGAATCTACTCCTGGTGAAGATGCTGTGAACATTGTTGAAATGACAATAAAACATTTAGAATATTACATAAATTTAGTTGATATAGCAGCAGAAGGGTTTGAGAGGACTGACTCCAATTTTGAGATAAATTCTACTGTGGGTAAAACACTACCAAACAGCACAACATGCTACAGAGAAATCTTTTGTGAAAAGATGATTCAATCAATGCAGCAAATGTCAACCATGTCTTATTTTAAGAAATTACAATAGCCTCCCCAACCTTCAGCTATTACCAGTCTGCTCAGCAATTACCAGTCTGCTTAGCCATCAACATCAAGGCAAGACCCTCCACTAGCAAAAAGTTTATAATTCCTAGAAGGCTCAGATGGTTAGCAATTTTTAGCAATAAAGTACTTTTTAATTGAGGTATGTACATTGTTTTTTAGACATAATGCTATTGCACACTTAACAGACTACTGTATAGTATAAACATCACTTTTATATGCACTGGGAAACCAAAAAATTCAGGTGACTTGCTTTATCGAGGTAGTTGCTTTATTGCAGTGGTCTGAAACCAAATTCACAATATCTCCAGGGTGAGCCTGTACTTCTCATAGCAATTAACATATTATGTCTTCCCAACCTGCAACCCTCCAAAAAGAAAACTTTCTCATTAACGCCAATAACTAGGGCAGAAGTGTGCAACACTTTTTTTCCCAACAAAATACAGTTTAGTCGCTCCCCAATCACCCTGAATGGTGGAAAGATTTCTGTGTGATTATAGTTGTTCTGTAATTTTCAAAAAGGAAAGTACAATAGAAGAAACAATTTTATTCCTTTGGTAAATTTTCTACAGACTATCCATTTTCACAACTTGAAATCATAAAAACTAGAGTGACTATTCAGTAATTTTGGTCCAAACCACAATCCTGTTGTCATTAGCACACAATCTAAAAAGCCTATTACATGTATAGGTAACTACTGAGTTTAGGACTACATAATGTGTCAGAGAATGACAGAGCAGAACGAGTTTATAACTGATTAAAATCATAATAAAAATCAAGATGTCCCAAGAGTTGCTTTCCATCTTTGGGTGATATTTAAGAATACAGAACAATACCTGGTCAAACATATGGGCAAAGGTTCTAAGCACACGATGTATAAAAAAATGAAAAAGGAAATGATAAAAGAAGTTAAACTTGAGAAACAAAAATTGCAAGGAAAAACAGTGGAAATCAGGCTAAATTTTATTTAATCAGAAATATGGACTTACTCTGGAAAAAGTCCTGAATGAAGTCAAAGAATCATAAATGTAAAAGTCTGCTCCCCATCAAGTCCCACTTCTCTTATCTAGGAGGAAACTGGAACTCTTATCTATGTTGAGTGACTTTGGCAAATTCATGTAACTAATGATGGACAGAATCTGAGTCTTCTGAGTTCAAGTCTAGTTTTCTTTTCATTATATCATAAGGTCCATGCAGTGTAAAAGTTCTCAATTCCACCAAGCCAAATCCTAAATAAAGTCAGCCCAGGTTCACTTCATTTAATGGTCACCCTTTCTTTTGAAGGATTCAAAGCACTGACCATACTTGAATACACAAACGAAAGATGTTATCAATTTCATAGCTAGGAAAGGTAAAGGTGAGTTAAGTAACTGATCCAGAAATATAAGCAATGCCATTGTGGACAGAGTCAACTGGTCCCTGGTAGTACTTAAGTGACATTCTGAAAAACAGCCTGACATTACATTAGCTTAAAACATAAGTACCTTTTTTGAGCTGACGGGGAGAGCAGTTATACTTCTAGTATTCCAGAATCCTGGGAAGAAGCTCACATTCAGCTTCTCTGTGACTATTATGAATTTAAGGATATTAATTACAATCTAGATTCAACTTTTCAAACCATGAAGTAAAAAATTGAGCTTAAATTTAAGAAGTAAAGATGTGAGTTTTAATACAGGCTCTGCCAAACTATTGCTACCTTAGGTAAATCACTGCGTATTTCCCTTTCTGTAAAAGGGAGGGGAGAGAGAATGAGACAAGGAAGGACCAAGTTAATTATCTTTGGTTCATTCCAGTTCTACTGTTCCCTATCTACTTCTAATTTTATTAGTACAAAAGGAAGAAAACTCTTAATGAATACAAACCACATTATTCACTGAGGTTTAAACAATCATTATGCTTAAAGAGAAGTAGGTTATTTGGGAGAGTGCACCAGGAACCACATACCACATTACTTTGAATTCTTTGGTTAAGAATTTGAGACACAGTTAAAAGTCTCAAAGTTATTTGAAGTCAATCATCACACACAATAGCTGAACACTGACAACATTTGACCCTGAAAAAGTCTGGCAAATTGAAGCTAAATTCCAAAAGGGAAGGCCCTGCAGTTGAGGGTTTGAAACCTTTTATACAGTCAAGTAACTAACAGTGTTGAACTTTACTACAGCCCTGTGATCCTGGAAATCCCCCTGCCCTTTTGTATTCCAGGAAAAGGCTACTGCAAAGTACCATCCTTCCCTATGTGACTTGGATAAAACCCACAGGAGATCCTCCCTAGGTTTACCTATGACAAGGCCAGACACAGACCTTCCAATTTCCCATTCTTTGCCTCATAAATGACCAGATGAACTGCATGTCCCCACAGATATGTGGAACAAAATGCTTCTAACCTACTTTTGGTCCACCTTCAGTCAGAGCTAGTCTACAAGGCCTCCTTAACAGCCTCTCTGGGAATAGGATAGCCTTTGGTAAAACATTTTCTGACCTACAATAAAATCATGCCACCCTTGCATCCCACTTCCCCATATCCGGTTCTTTCCTGCCTTGTTTACTCCTTCCTATAAAAGAAAAAAACCCTTTTAGTAAACTTTGAGAGAGACATGTAAATCTCATCGTCAGAGCAGCCTCCCTATTGCAATAGTCCTCCCCATCCCTTGCAACGATTCTTTCGAATAGCCTCTCCTTATTAAGTTCTGGACTTATTTTTTACTTGACATAACCTTTCCAGTTCCAAAGGGGATGGGTTTGAAAGGTAAGTTGACTTTGCTGTTCCTTTTAGGACAGGCGTTGATCCTCTACAAGAAGGGGATCTAACTTGGAGAGGCTAAAGGCGTTTCTATGACGTGGAGTTCCTGACCACTGCCCTGTAGCTGAGAAAGGCAGTGGGAAAGAGGGACAGGAGGTGTCAGCTAGGGAAGGTCAACTCTGAGGCCACCTGGCGCCATAAACTATACACACTGAATGAGTCACAAACACGCGAACTACCTACTCGGTACTCCCAGACAAGTTCCCCGTTAGCCCTGACCCCGCCAGAGTCTCACAGGCGGAACAATCGCTGCTTCCTCAGAGACCCGAGTACTGCGGCTCATCCCAGCGCTTCCGCCCGGCTCTCTCACCTTCTAGTCCCTTTCTTCCCATTACTATTATCCAAAACCTTACAGGCGGACTCACCATGGCTCTGGGGAAAGGTCGTGAAACCTGACGCCCTGGAATAGCTGGGACCTTCCCGAACCTCCCTTCCCAGTCCTGCAGCCAGAAGCCGCGAAGGAACGGAGCTTCCTGCTCTGCCGGAAGTTCTGGCCGCACGGGACAGGAAGTCCCGCCTCCCTCTTGAACGCCGACGACCCCACGCCACGCAGAGGTGAGGAGACGCAGGATGTCCTCTAAAGCCACTTCCGTGGGCGCTTGGTCAGGGGTTGGGGGTGGTGCTGACTTTGAGAGTGCGCGAGGGGAGGCGCAGGCGCAGCACAGGTAGGTGGGCGGGCTGGCACGTCTTTGCAGCGCCTGCGACAATTCCGAGGTAGGTTGGGTGGTTTCGGTAGGAGTGCATCCTGTCTCTGTGAGGCGATGGAGGCACAGGTTGGTAACTGAGGTGGCAGCAGACCCCAGACCCAGCGGATATATGAAAGGCGAAGACCGCAGTTAGGCAGTGCTCGTGCTGAGACAACATAGTAATTGCTTCAGCAGCTCAGCCATGCCCTTTCTTTTTACCCTCTCGTTTTCCTGACTCGGACCCTTGGAGTCCTTCCTCATCTCCACAGACCTGCCCCTCTGTTGTCTCTTCCCCAGCCTTAGTGAATCCTCCTGCTCTATCCTTCCCCAGCGAAGTGGAATGTGATCGTGAGAAGTTTCTTCACTATTCACAGATACCAGATTAAGCCAGAACGGTATCTACGAAGAGATGGGAACCAGGAAGAGACTTCTGCCCATTTAATACATTCCAGTATGGACGGTTTTCTTTTAATTTAAAAAAAAAAAAAAAGCGTCGATGGAAAGAAGTGAAACAACCATATACGTCATAATCTGTTGCCTTTTTTGAAATCTGCGCTCAACTCTTTCTGCCTTTTTATTTACCTATATGAGACTTAGTAGACTTAGAATGGATATGCAAAGCACCTTCAACCCAGAAATTAAACTCAAAATTTGGGAAACCTTAATTAAGTCTTGGCTATCCTAGCAGTTTCAACCATGGGATCTCTTTTTGCCATAGTGTCTAGTTTTGTCATAAACCTGAAATTGGGGAGGGAAGCTAAGGAAGCTTCAGAAGTAAAGAAAGATTGGAGAGGCAGGTGTGGCTATAGTTATTAAGTCTCCCTGTTCTTAGCAGAGTACCTGCAGATCATGGTATCCAAGCTATGGCCCAAAGACCATCAGACTTCTGAGACACCCAGAAGGACTGTGCCTAGGGCTGTTATTTTGTATTGGAAAGAGGGCTAGAGACTGGTTGTATGGGTTATGTTGTTTTTACTTTAAATTTTTGTGGAGGAATGAATAGTGTGGCAAAGAGAAGAAATAGGAATCCTGAGAATTGACATTAGAAACAGGTAGGGGTGGGGCTGGGAAACAGGTTGTGATACAGATCCTACTAAAGATGCCACAGCTTCCCTATGGTTTCCTCTTCTGCTCTGTAGGGACAAAGTTGTAAGTACACAAAGCCTTTGGGGTCTCCAGATGGTAAATGGTAGCCAGGGATTGGAGTTGTCTGCTGGTGTGTCTTTCAGAAGCAGCTGCTGTTTTTGAAGAAGAAAAGGTGGAAAAGGAAAGTGGCTATCAGTCTGTCAGTAAGAGTACATCCTGTGAAGTCTTACTCTTTCATTTTTGACACTGGTTCTTATATCAGTACTACACCAGCAGCCTCGTTGAGGTTCATAAAGCATCTCCTATGTGATAGTAAGTTTGGAATTATTATCAGAGTAGAATTCCCGGGAGAGTAAAGTCACAAAAGGAAATCACAGTCAATATTCGTTATCTTCGTATCACTTTTAATAGATATGGTTCTATGTTACTAATTTGGTGTATGGCAAATAGATAAATAATGTTTTAATATTCCTGTTTCACATGGTTCTTGTTTCTACTACAATGTGAAAAAATCTGTTGTACAAGTAATGTTTTTTAAAAAATGTAAATGCATACAGTATATGTTTTAAGGCAGTGTCTCGCCGTCTTTTTTAATCCCATAGAAAAATTATAAGGTTTTGTATTACATGCCTTGAAGTAGAAGGATTTGCTTATTCCGATTATTTTTTTTCTATTCCGATTATTTAAAATAGATGGGGGTCTCTGACAAAGATATATTTGATAGTTGAGAGAGAAGACAGGAGAATTGCGAAAAGGATGGAGATTAAAAAGAAATTCAGTAAAAATAAGGGAAAAAGAATAAAAACTAAAAACAAAAAATATAAAAAATTTAAAAAGAAACAAAATAAGAGATTAAAAAGATTCAGTAGTTTTGGCAAAGGAGTCTAATCTTTGTGAAAAGTCTTGGTTGTTTACCATTAGGGTTTTGTGATGAGTTGAGTGAGACCTGTGCTAAAATACAAACACCAACAGAAACTTACCTCCTTGAACACCTCAGTTGGCCCAGAAAGCTATTGACCATTAAGACCTATCACTTTTTTTTTTTTTTTAAGATTTATTTATTTTATTTTATTTATCCCCCCATTGCTGCTTGTGCTGCTGTGTCCATTCGCTGCGTGTCTTCTCCGTGTCTGCTTATCTCCCCCTTGCTGTGAGGTCTTGCCGCATCAGCCCACGGCGCCGCGCGAGCCGGCCTGCCCTCATAAGGAGGCGCCGGGAAGCGAGCCCAGGGCCTCTCATATGGTAAACGGGTGCTCTATCCATTGCACCACACCCGCTTCCTGCCGTGAGGTTGCTGCATCAGCCCACCACACCGCTCAGGCCGGCGTGCCCTCACAAGGAGGCCTCAGGACGCGAACCCGGGCCTCCCATATGGTAAACGGGGGCTCTATCCACTGAGCCACACCCGCTTCCCAAGACCTATCACTTTTTCAAAGTCCAGCTCCATATGTTTTACAAAATGTTGTTCTGATTAGCTCCTTCTCTAAGAAATTTCCACAATTTTTTTCTACCTTTAATGTGTATGCTTTCTTGTATTACAGTGCCTTGTAATTGTTTTTTTCTAATGTATATTGTTTTCCAGATTTCACTGTGAACACCAGGAAAGCTGGGACCTTGTTTTTGTGTTGCCTCCTGCCACCCCCACCCCAACATCTGCTCTAGAAATACCATGTAAATAGATGTTGTGGAGAAGATCACTTGGTTAAATTACCCTTAAGATGTTTATGGACAAAGATGTTAGTTGTAGGAATATTATAATAGTGATTATTAGGAACAGTCTTATGTAAAACAATAAGAGAATGATCAAATTCTGCCATATATGCTGAGTGAAATATTATCTATTTTTAGAAGTCATTAGGTTAGTCTTTCTAATAGAAATGTTCGTTTTCTAAGTTAAAAGAGCAGGATACAAAATGATGCCTAATACCATCACTTTAACGCAAAAAGAACAATGCTAAGGATAGGACAAAGGGAAGTAACAAAAATATAAAAGATTGGTAATGCCAAGAATGGTTTATTATATATATAATTTGCCAGGTTTTTCTACAAGAGGGTGAGGGGATTTATTTTTTAAATTTATTTTCTTCTGCTTAAGTAAAGAATGGATGACAGGAGCTTTTTTTTCAAAATTATGCTTCTTAGCATCCACCTATATTATTCTCATTTCTAATCTGAAGAAAAACATATTCTTCAGATGTGTATTACAACCTTTAAATAATTCAGTAACCTTCTTCTGGACCTTTTCCTTCATTTACATGTTGCTTACTATATTTGTATCCAGGACTACACCACACATCTGATTAACTGGTGAAATAACCCCTGCAAATTTTACACAAATTGTACAGTACACATTTTCAAGAACAATTAGCATACATAATGGAACTTGATATAATTTTACTTCACATTTTGATCAGGAAAATCATCTTTAAACCATCATCACCACCAAGAGCAATAAACAAAGAAATCCATTATGAAATTAACCTATCAGGTACCTCCCTACCTTCACCCACAGAGTTAGAACACTTTCTTCTTTATTACTTGAATTACATAAATGTTACATAAAAAATATAGGGATTCCAGGGAAGCGGCTGTGGCTCAATTGGTTGGGCTCCCATTTACCATATGGGAGGTCCTGGGTTCGATTTCTGGGGCCTCCTGGTGAAGGCAAGCTGGCCTGCACGGCTCAGTGAGCTGACGCAGCAAGGTGACACAACAAAGGGAGACAAGCAGACAGAAAAACGCAAGCAAATGGACACAGCGAGCACAAGCAGCAAGGGGGAGATAAATTAATAAAAATAAATCTTAAAAAAATGTATATATAGATATATATGGATTCCCATATGCCCCGCTCCCCATACCTCCCACATTTTCCCACATAAACAGCATCTTCATTAGTGTGGTGCGTTCATTGCAATTGGTAAACTCATTTTGGGGCATTGCTGCTGAGCATGGATTATAGTTTACATTGTAGTTTACACTCTGTCCTACACAATTCTGTATGTTATAGGAAGATATATAATGGCCTATATCTGTCATTGCAGTGTCATCCAGGACGGTTCCCAAGTCCTGAAAATGTCCCTGTATTACCCCTGTAGAACACTTTCTAAATGATTGGATATACTTTGTGATAGTTCCATTATGATTTTTAAGATCCTTTGGTTATTTGAAAAAGCCAAATCTTCCATTCATAATATTGGCTTTTTCCCCCCTTCTCTCAATAATCACTTCTTTATGTTTGGAGCTAGTCTTGGGATGGTTTCAATTCAAACTTTCATCCATCCAGCTTAGTGTGTGACATTAGCAAAGTATTCCTTAATTGGTATCGCAAATTCATCCATTTCAATCTTATTTTACCATTCTCCCATTTGACTAGGTTTACTTTCTCAAATAAAAGCCTTAAGATAAACGAATCGTAATGTATGTGACTGTTTTCTTTCCTCTGAGCTAAATTCCATTTTTTCATATAATAGGTTATTGTTAGGTTTCTGTTTTATATATGTATATTATATGTGTAATATATATACTTTTTTTTAACCTTTTGAACTCTCTAGTATTTCCCTACCTTGAACAGAATATGTTTCTTTAAAATCACCTGGGAACTGTACATTATTCAGGTTTATTTTATTATTATACTGCATAATAATTGGAGAGCAAACAGTTAATATGCTAGTGATTGCTTTTGTTTTCCAGTTGATGTTGCCCTTTTGTTGCAAGAGAATAATAAATCCAACTTTATTTTATGATAATGCCTGTATCATTTGGTTGTCTTTTTTTCATGCAAACTGAATGTCTTTTTGAGCATTCAAGCCCAGGACATATTTTGGAAAACTGCCTCAGGAATGTTACTGGAAGCTTATAGTCTCCTGTAAAATTTTCTTAACAAAGGTTTAAATACAAAGCTTTTTAGAAAGAGATTGTTTCTATTATTGGTAGCAGTATAATAAGACTTAATAACTAGCTAGTTAATAATGGAGCAGAAATCTTACTTGGTGCTATCAGCATTCATTTAACCAGTTATTCTTAAGTGTGGTTGCCTCAAGAAGCAACCACAAAAAAGTTAACTCCTCCTCCTGAAATAACCAAAGATGTAAGCAACTAACTTTTGAAAGCTGGCACATGTGGTTTAAGATTTAAAATATTTTAATTGTATTGAAAGTCTGTCTGGTTAACAAAGTACTAGTTGTGATTTTTTTTTTCCTGACCCTAACTACACTTTTTGTGAGACTCAGGTTTAAAATTTGACAGTGTGGAATAGAAAGCAATTTAACAAAATTTTAGTTACATCTTCTGTTCTCAAGAATTACTAAATAATTATGGTAAAAATTTTTGCACTTAGTTTCAGTGCATTTTTTAGTGACTAGAATTGCATTCAAATTTATTGCCACACAACGCTACACTAGAATATTATAAACCAGAAATTTGGGCCCTAAAGCAAAACAATGAAAAGTCCCTAATTATAAAATTAACATTTCTATACAGCTATAGTAAAGAAACTTCTTCGATCATGTTAGGCCCATAAAGAAAAAAAAGGGAAGGAGCTAGCCTTAATTTTTCATTAGTAACAAACTTGACTTTACATTCCTTTGCATTTTGCCATTTTCTGCAGAAAGTAGCTACCAACAAATTTTGAAAATCTGTATGATAATTCCAATAGACTTAGTGTATATCTTAGGTAAATGAAGTGTTTTATTGAACCTCAAAGGATCTGATGATTTGAATAAGACTACTCAACTGCTAAACTCCAAGGCTATGCTCCTGTAGTCCCATTAGGTTTAGGAGTTTCAGATAAAAGCTTCATTATTAATAGCTGTACCTATCAATCTGTTTTCTATACCACAGCTGGAATGATGTTTAAAACCTAAATTAACTTTATGTGTATGTGGCAATATTTATTGTCTTGGGAAGAATGGTAAATAAAGTAGACATGATCCCTATTACCAAGGAATTTACATTTTAGTGGTAACAGACAAATAAATAAAAAGAAAATACAAGACAGTGATAAATACTATACAGAAGTCAAATAGATGACTATTTAAGATTAGTTGACCAAGGAAAGCCTCCGTGAAGGTGTGATTTAAACTTCTATTTGACGAAAGAATTCAACTTTATAAAATTGGGGGAAACCATTTCTTGCACAGGGGAAAATAGTACGGAACAGTAAGGCATGAACTAATTTGGAATATTTCAGGAATCAAAACAAGGCCTGCATGCTTAGAACAAAGTGATTAAGAGAAGAATAAGTTTAGATGCTTAGAAAAGGCCTAGATCATGTTGAAAACCAGGGAAGTGGTTTATATTTTATTTTAGATGCAACGGGGAAAAAATTAGAGCATTTTAACTTGAGGAGTGATAAGAAATAATGTATTTTTTAAGCCCAATCTGATAATATTTGTTTTGTTTTTCAGTTTTGTTCTGTTTTTTT
>JAQZBX010055314.1:0-18451 GCA_029593785.1 Cabassous unicinctus | reverse complement strand
CATTTGGGGACAATGAAATTGTTCTGCATGACATTGCAGTGACGGATACAGCCCATTATCATTTTGTCAAAACCTATAAAATTGTGCTGTGCAAAATGTAAACCATAATGTAAACTATACACCATGGTTATTATCAATGCTTCAATATGTGTTCATCAATTGTAACAAATGTACCACACTAATGAAAGATGTTGTTAATGGGGAAATGTATGGGAGTGGGAGATGGAGGGGAATATGGGAATCCCCTGTATTTTTTATATATTTATGAAATCTAAAGCTTCTTTTAAAAGGAAAGAAAAAGAAAAAAAAATTGTGGGGGAAAACTTGTGGTACCCTTGCTGCCCCACCCTCTCTTTAGCTCCTGTGGAGTGAGCCTGTGCTCTCAGTTTGGGACCCTGACCCCATTCAGAGTAACCCTTATGCACATACTCAGGCACATGTATGTCTGTGCCAGTATATCTGGTGGCAGCCTGAAAGACTGAACCAGGACACTTCGCCCTGGATCAGTATCCTAGAACTTGCAGTGCACAGAGAAAGCTTGCAGACACCTAAATCAGTGTAAGAAACAATCAAATCAAAGAGGCCTAGAGCAAAGGACTACCAGCTCTAAAACATACAACAGAGCCCCAGGAAGCAGGGAAAATCTATTTATAGTGAGAAAAGGGGACATTCAGATCCTTGTAACTGGGGATATTCCTAAGGCTATGAATGCATGCCCAGTACAAGACACATGCTCAGAAAAGACCAGAGAGAAACTTGCACTTTCAACTTAAGCTAATCTTCTTGGCAGGATGGCTAAGATCCAGACAAAGGTTTTTTTAAAAAATTATCTTCATTATGCTCAAAGAACTAAAAGAAAGCATGGGTAAAGACTGAAATATATGGCAAAAAAATTGATATATGAACAAAATGAGATCATCAATAAAGTGACAGAAATTTTTAAAAGGAGCCAAACAGAGCTGAAGAACACAATAGCTGAAATTAAAAATTTCTGGGAAGTGGATGTGGCTCAACCAGTTGGGCTCCAGTGTATCACATGGGATGCCCTGGGTTCAGGTCTTGGTGCCTCCTAAAAGGAGATGAGCAGACGGTGTCTCCCGCCGCAATGAGCTAGACACCACCCCTGACGCAAGGAGCAGATGCCACAAGCCAACAGATGCCACAGCCCATGGGAAGTAGATATGGCTCTGGATGTTGGGCTCTTGCCTCTCATGTGGGAGGTCCCAGGTTTGGTTCCTAGTGCCTGCTGGAGATGGCAAGCAAACAATGAGCAGACAGACAAGAGAACTGTCTGGAGGAGGAGGGGGATAAATAAAGAAAAATAGAGTAAATAAATAAATCTTTTTTTAAAATTTCTATACGGAAGAAAGGAATTAGTGAGCTCAAAGACAATAGAACTAAAATGATCAGACTGAGGAGGAGAAAGAAAAAAAAAATGAAATAAATTGAACAGAGCCTAAGAAACCTATGGGACAGCATCAAGCATACCAATATTTATTATTATGGGAGTCTAAGAAGGAGAAAGAGAGAAAGGGGCAGAAGGAATATTTGAAGAAATAATTGCAGAAAACTTCCTGCATTATTCTGCCAAAGGGGTGCGGATGCAAAGTACCAGAAATCTGTTGGCTCTTATAAAGAGTATTTATTTGGGGTAGAAGCTTACTTACAGTTACAAGGCCCTAAAGACTCCAACTCAAGGTTGCTTTCTTACCAAGTCAGTTGCCATGTATTGAAGCAAGTTAGTTGCTGATATCTGCCTGGTCTCTCTGGCATAGGGCTTGTTTCTTTCCAAGTCTTCTCAGCTGCTCAGCTCCTCCATTTTCTTCAGCTGTAACCTATCAGGTGAATGGCTCATCTCTTCCTGGGGCCCCAGGATCAAACATGACAGAGCTCTCTCTCTTCTTGTGTATTCTTGATTGAGTGCCTGTTTATATCAGCCCATCAAGTGGGGGGAGGGGGGGACTCAGCCTGAGTCACACCCCACTGACAAGGTCAAATCAAAAGCCTTAAATTTATTTTATCAAGCAAATGTAAAACCTTTGAATTTAATACAATCAAAGGGATCACACCCAGAGGAATAATTAGTGTACAAACACAATCCTTCTCTTTTTGAGATTCACAAATAATCTCAAATTGCCACACTTCCCAAATGTAATGAAAGATGTGAATATACACATTCAAGAATCCCAACAAAACCCAAACAGGATAATCTCAAAGAGATCCATGTCCAGACATACTATAATCAATTTGTTGAATCCAAAGAAAGAGAATGCTAGAATCATTAAGAAAACAACAATGTGCCATGTACAAGGGAGCCACAATAAGATTAAGTATTGATTTCTCACAAGAAACCATGAAGGCAGAAAGGTAGCATAAAGAAATATTTAAAGTGCTGAAAGAAAATAATTGCCCAAGAATTTTATATCCAGAAAAATGCTCTTTCAAAAATGGGGGCATGATTAGGAAGCTCCCAAATAAACAAAAGCCAAAGGAGTTCATCACCAATAGACATTAAAAAAGAAGGCACATCTTGTACATGTCACCTAAACTCACACCTGAAATAACTAGAAAAAGAAGAGCAAACTAAATCCAAAGTGAACAGAAGGAAAGAAATAAAGATTAGAGCAGAGAAAAATAAAACAGAAAATTTAAAAATAGAGGGAATCAATGGGGAAAAAATGTTGGTTATTTTAAAAGATTGACAAACCTTTAGTTGGACTAACAAAGAAAAAAAGAGAGAAGGCATCAATAACTAAAATTAGAAATGAAATAGGGGGCATTACAACCAACCCCACAGAAATAAAAAGGATTGTAAAAGGGTATTATGAATACTGTGTGCCAAAAATTTAGATAATCTTGATTAAATAGAAAATCCTAGAGGTACACAAACTACTTACACTGACTTAAGAAAAAATAGAAGATCAATTAAAGAGATTGAATCAGTAATCAAAACCTCACAAGAAAATCCCAGGACTAGATAGCTTCACTGGTGAATTTTACCCAATATTCCAAGAAGAATTAACTCCGATCCTGCTCAAACTCTTCCAAAAAAACTGAATAAGAGGGAACATTTCCTAACTGATACTATGAAGACAACATCACCCTAATAACAAAGCTAGATAAAATAACACAAGAAAGGAATATTACAGACCAATATCCCTTACGAATATAGATGTAAAAATCAACAGAATACTAGCAAGCCAAATCTCATAGCACATTAAAAGAATTATAAACTATGACCAAATGGGATATATCACAGGCATGCAAGAGTGGTTCAAAATAAGAAAATCAATTAATGTCATACACCACAATAATAGAATGAAGGGGAAAGAACCACATGTCTATCTCAGTTGATACAGAAAAAGCTGGATTCGACAAAATCCAGTACCCCTTTTTTCTCAATAAAAAAATAAACACTCTGAAAACTAGGAGTAGAAAGAGGTTTTCTCAACATGATAAAGGGCATATATGAAAAACCCACAGCTAATATCACACTAAATAATTAAAGTCTGAAAGTTTTTCTCCTAAGGTCAGCAACAAAACAAGGATACCACCTGTCAACATGTCAAAATTGCTCTAGCCAGAGCAATTGGACAATAAAAAGAAATAAAAGGCATCTAAATTGGAAAGAAAGAAGTAAAACTTTCCCTATTTGCAAATGACATGATCCTATATACAGAAAATCCCCCAAAAAATCCACAATAAAGGTAGGAGACCTAACAAATGAATTCAGCAAAGTGGCAGGATAGAAGATCAACACACAAAAAGCAGGGGCATTTGTATGCACTGTCGTGAACAATCTGAAAAGGAAATCAAGAAAATATTCCATTTGCAACATCAACTAAAAGAATCAAATATCTCGGAATAAATTTAACCAAGGATGTACAGAGAAAGGTACAAAGCACTGCTGAAAGAAATTAAATATGACCTAATTAAATCCCTCTGTTGAGGGATTGGAAGACTAAATATTGTTAAAATGTCAATTTTACCCAAAGCGATTTACAGGTTCAATGCAATCCAACAAAAATTCCACAGCCTTCTTTGCAGAAATGGAAAAGCCAATCATCAAATCTATATGGAAGAGTTAAGGGCCCTAAAAGCAAATAACATCTTGAAAAAAGAATTAAGTTGGAGGAGTCCCACTTCCCAATTTTAAGCTTTATCACAAAGCTACAGTAATTAAAAAAAAAAAAAAAAGTGTGCTGCTGCACAAGGACTGACATATAGACCAATGGAATCAAACTAAGAGTTCAGAAACGAACCCTCACATCTAAAGTCAACTGATTTTGACAAGGGTATACCAAGTCCATTCAACGGGGAAAGAAGAGTTTCTTCAACAAATAATGCTGGAAAATGTAGATATCCACATGCAAAAAACTGAAAGTGGACTCCTACCTCATACCATGTATGAAAATTGACTCAAATGAATAAGAGACCTAAATATAAGAACAAAAACTATAAAATTCTTAGAACAAAATATAGGGAAACATCTTCAGAATCTTTTATTAGGCAATGACTTTTAAGATTTTACACCAAAAGCTTGAACAGCAAAAGAAAAATTAGGTAAATGGAGCCTCATCAAAATTAAAAAAAAAAAAACCTTTATGCATCAAAGGACTTTATCAATAAAGTAAAAAAAACAACCTACAGAATGGGAGAAAATATTTGGAAACCATACACTTGATAAGGATTTAATATCCAAAGTATATAAATATCTCCTACAACTCAAAAACAAAAAGATTAAAAAATCCAACTAAATAATGTGCAAAGGACTTGAATAAACATTTCTCCAAATAAGATACACAAATGGAGGCAGCTCTGGGAAGATGGTGTCAGAGTAGACAGGTAGGGCACAACTCTCTCACAAAAACAACAGAGAAAGGGCCAAATGCTGTCTGAGGGAAATGTTTTGGGAGTCAGCAGACCAGGACAGTGCTGTGCAACCCCCAGGACGGTGAGGGACAGAGATAAAGAACCCAAAACAACAAAGGTGAATTACTAAATCCCCATGGCAGCAAGGTAGGGCACCATCCCCAACCCTCAAGACATTAAGCCTGGATAAAATCCCAGGCTGACTGCAGCTGACTGTTAGGGGAAGGGATGTCTTCCTCCATGTTGGATGTTACAAGGGAAGAGGGAGGGTGCACCAGAGGATGGAGGGTGGTTTCTCTTTAGTGAATTCAGCCAGCAAACTCCACTTTGAATCTTGTCTGTGGCCACACCAGAAACACTGGCTAGCAGAGGTTGAAAGAAACACCTCCCTGGAAAGGTTCACCGACAAGCACCATCTTCTGGCTTGCCTGGAAATTGCAAGGAGAAAAAACTGCTTGTAGGTCTCTTTTAACCCTGATTTATGGGAGAAAATCTGCACCACCTTAGTGAATTCCTAGCCCAATTCTGATAAATTAAGCTGGGCAATTTTAAGGACTCAGAATAAGTTGAAACAAAAATCAAAGAAGAGCTATGAAAAAAAACTCTAGGCAAAAGAGTAAAATCACCAAAATATTCAGATACCTAGACATCAGTAAAAAATGACAGGCCATACTATAAAACAGGAAGAGATGAGCCAGACAAAGGAACAAAACAAATATCCTCATAAGATATAGGATTTAAGACAACTAATAAATGATAATCATACAAATCTCCAAAATCAATTTAAAGAATTGAGAGATAATATGACTAAAGAGATAAAGGATATCAAGAAAACACTGGGTGAGCATAGAAAACAATTTGAACACTTGCAAAGAAAAGTAACAGAACTTATGGGAATTAAAGACATAAGGGATAAGATTAAAAATACATTAACAGGGGGAGTGGCTGTGGCTCAAACAATTGAGTGCCTGCTTCCCACATGGGAGGTCCCAGGTTCAGGCCCCAGTGCCTTCTAGAAAAAAACAAACAACAAGCAAAACAAATGAGAAAACCAACTCGGAGAACCAATGTGGCACAGTGGTTGAGCACCGACTTCCCACATATGAGGTTCTGGGTTCAATTCCTGGCTCCTGGTACCTCAAAAAATAATAATAATACATTAACAAAAGAATGATGATGGACAACACCCATCCTAAAAAACAGAGTGTCTACAACTGCAAGCAAAAGAGTTCCATCCATCTGCCCCATGGGATCTAAGCCCCCTCTCAATCAGAGACAGAGTGGGCATCACCATCTCAAAATCCTCAAGACTGAGGAATGAACAAACATAAAAGAGGAATGCAACTATGGACTAAAGTAGACATTATTATTATAGCAATGGAAGAACTTGTATCATTGATATAAGGGCAGTGGGAGCCAGAGGTTCTGAGGAAGAAGGAAGAACAGATGGAACATGGGCCTTTTTGGGACTTGGAATTGTCATGCATGACATTGCAATGATGGATACAGACCATTACACATTTTGTCAAAACCTATAAAATTGTGCAGTGCAAAGAGTAAGCTATAATGTAAACTATAGACCATGGTTCAATATGTGCTCATCAATTGAAACAAATGTACCTCACTAATGAAAGATGTTGATGGGGGAGAGTTTGGGAGGGTGTGGGGCATATGGGAATCCCTTATATTTTTTATGTAACACTTATGTAATCTAAAGCTTCTTTAAAAATAAAGACTGAAAAAATACATTAGAAGCAGATAAGAGCAGATTTGAATTGCCCAAAGACAGAAATAGTGATTTTGAGGACAGAACATCTGAACTGGAAAAGAAAGGAGAACAGAAAGAGAAAAGAATGGAAAAAAGGGAACAGGATCTCAGGGAATTGAATGACAATGCAAAATGCAAAATCATACTCAATATTGGTGTCCCAGAAGGAGAAGAAAATGGAAAGGGGGCAGAAAGAATATTTGAGGAAATAATGACTGAAAATTTCCCAACCCTTATGAAAGACATAAATTTCAATATCCAAGAAAGACAAGGCACCCCAAACAGAATAAATCTGAATATACCTATTCTGAGATACCTAGTATGCAGAATGACAAATATCAAAGATAAAGAGAGGATTCTGAAAGCAGCAAGAGAAATGCAAAACATCATATACAAGGGAACCTCATTAAGAATAAATGCTGGAATTGTGAGAAGACAACATCAGATTAGGCAGGCAAGGCTCAGCTCTCTCACAAAAACAATGGAGAAACCACCAACAGCTGCCCATGTCAGCAGATCAGGACAGTGCTTCACAACTCCCAGGAGGGTGGAGGGACAGAGAGATGAAGAACCTGAAACAACAAACTGTGAGTTACTAAAACTCCTGGCCACTGGGAAGGGCTCTCTTCCCCCATCTCCAAGATATTAAGCAGGGGTAAAACCCCTGGCTCATTGCAGCCAAGAGGGGAGCAGAAGTCTTCCTCCCTGTCAGCTGTTACAAGGGAAAAGGGAGTGGGAGTAGAGGGGCTTATTTTCAGTGTATTTGGCCAGCAGAGCCCACTTTGAATCTCAACTCTGGCCAGACCAAAACAAAGGAAAACAGAGAGAGTTACACATCTGTGGAAAGGTGCACCAATGAGCACCATTTGCTTGCTGGTTTGGAAATTGCATGGACAAAAACTACACTTGGGACTCTGTACTCTAACTTCTGGGAGAAAATCTGTACCCCATTAGTGAGTCTCTGGCATGATTTTGATAACTTAAGCTGGGCAATTTTAAAGACTTAGGATGATTTAAACCAAGTATCAAAGAAGATCTGTGAAAAAATAATAACAATAAGCAAGAGAGAGAAATTGGCCATCAAAGTAAATTCACCAACATATTAAGATGCCTAGACATCAGCAAAACATGACAAGCCATACTACGAAACAGGAAGAGATGGCCCAGCCAGAGGAACAAGCCAAATATCCTGAAGAGATACAGGATTTAAGACAATTATCAATGATAACCACACAACTCTTCTAAATCAATTTAAAGAATTGAAAGAAAATATGACTAAAGAAATGAAGGATATTAAGAAGACACTGGGTAAGCATAAAGAACAATTTGAAAGTCTGCAAAGAAAAGTACAGACCTTATGAGAATGAAAGACATGATGGATGAGGTTAAAAATACATTACAGGCACATAAAAACAGATTTGAATTGCTTGAAGACAGAATTAGTGATTCTGAAGAGAGAACATCTGAACTGGAAAAGAAAGGGGAACAGAAAGAGAAGAGAATGGAAAAAATGGACCAGGGTCTCAGGGAATTGAATAACAAAGCAAAATGCAAAATCATACGCATTACCGGTGTCCCGGAAGAAGAAAATGGAAAAGGGGCAGAAAGAATATTTGAGGAAATAATGACTGAAAACTTTATGAATGACATAAATATCAATATCCAAGAAGGACAATGCACCCCAAACAGAATAAATTTGAAAAGACCTATCCTGAGACACCTACTATTCAGAATGACAAATATCAGAGATAAAAAGATGATTCTGAAAACAGCAAGAGAAAAGCAAAGCATCACATACAAGGGAACCTTGATAAGATTAAGTGTTGATCTCTCATTAGAAACCATGGAGGAGAGAAGAAAGTGGTATGATGTATTTAAGGTACTGAAAGAGAAAAACTACCAGCCAAGAATTCTGTATCCAGCAAAGCTGTCCTTCAAAAATGAAGGGGAGTTCAAAGTCTTCACAGACAAACAAAAACTGATAAAATATGTTACCAAAAGACCAGAATTACAAGAAATACTAAAGGGAGTGCTACAGCCTGAAAAGAAAAAACAAGGGCAAGAGACTTGGAGAAGAGTATGGAAATGAAGATTATTAGAAAGGGTAAATTAAAGGATAAAAAGGTAGACAATAGTACGATATGACAACAGAAAGCCCTAGGTCAAAATGGATGAAGTAAGTAATGCCTTTACAGTAATAAAATTGAATGTTAATGGCTTGAATTCCCCAATCAAAAGACATAGACTGATAGAAGGGATAAAAAAATATGAACCATCTTTATGTTGTCTACAAGAGACTCATCTCAGACATAAAGCACAGCCAGGTTAAAAGTGAAAGTTTGGAAAAAGATATTCCACAAAAATAGTAATTACAAAAAGAGCTTGAATAGCAATACTAATATCGGATAAAATAGATTTTAAATTGAAAACTGTTATAAGGAATGAATCATTATATATTAATAAAAGGGGCAATTCAGCAAGAGGAAATAACTATAATAAATATTTATGCACCTAACCTCAGTGCTCCAAGATACATGAGGCACACACTGGCAAAGCTGAAGGGAGAAATAGATGACTCTACAATAATAGTTGGAGACATCAATACACCACTCTCAGTACTCGATAGATCATCTGGACAGAGAATAAATAAGGAAACAGGGAGCTTGAATAATATGAAAAATGAACTATACCTAACAGAAATCTGTAGAACATTGCACCCCAAAATAGCAGAATATATATTCTTTTCAAGTATACATGAGTCCTTCTCCAAGATAGACTATATGTTGGGTCACAAGACAAGTCTCAATAAATTTAAAAAGATTCAAATTATACAAAAGTTTTTCTCTGATCATAACAAATGAAGCTGGAAAACAATAATAGATGGAAAAAAAGAACAATCATAAATATAGGAGATTAAACAACACACTGTTAAAAAATTAGCGGGTCAAAGAAGAAATTGCAAGAGAATTCTGCAAATATCTTGAGATGAATGAAAATGAGAACACAACATATCAAAACCTATGGGACACTGCAAAGGCAGTGCTGAGAGGGAAATTTGTAGTCTTCAATGCTTACAAGAAAAAAGAAAAAAGAGTTAAAATTGAAGATCTAACAGCACATCTGAGGCAACTAGAAAAAGAACAGCAAACTAATCCCAAACCAAACCAAAGGGAAGAAATAGTAAAGATCAGAGCAGAAATACATGAAATCAAGAACAACAACAAAAGAAAAATAGAGAGAATCAACAAAACCAAAACTTGGTTCTTTGAGATGATCAACAAAATCGACAAACCCTTAGCTAGCCTGACAAAGAAAAAAGAGAGAAGACAGAAATAAATAAAATCAGAAATGAGAGGGGAGACATTACCACTGACCCCGCAGAAATAAGAGAGATCATAAGAGGATACTATGAACAACTGTATGCCAAAAAACTAGAAAATGTAGATGAGATGGGCAAATTCCTATAAACACACTGTTGCAGTGATATTATTTATGATTCTAAAAAGAGATATGGATTATGTTTGTAAACTGGTCTGTTCCTCTAGGAGTGAATTCCTTTGATTGTATTAGATTCAGCTGAGATGTCTTTGATTAAATTATCTTAAGATTTGGGCTTTGAGTAGACAACAACAGTAGGGTGTAACTCATTTTATGTCCCTGCCCCCTTGGTGGGCTATATAAATAGACACTCACGCAGAAAGACACACAGAAGGAAGCACAGGAAGAAAGAGAACGCCACAGACAACGAAATAGAAAGAACTTGGTCATTTCGGTTCTGCCACTTGACAGAAAGGAGGAGGGTCAAACAGCTAAAGTCCCAGGAGAGCTGGGCCATTCACCTGATAGTTTGCAGCTGAAGAGACCAGATCTCTGAGCAGCTCACAAGGCCTAGAAAGAAACGTGACCTCCAGCCTACAGCTGAAATCGGAAGAAGCTTGGCCCACGCAGCCTTAAGAGGAAGAGGAAGGCTGCCACCTTGCTTCACACATGGCAACAGACTTTGGTGAGAAAATTCCTCTTATGGTAACTTGAGTTGGAGTCTTTAGGGCCTTGTAACTGTAAGTTTTTACCCCAAATAAATACCCTTTATAAAAGCCAACAGATTTCTGGTACTTTGCATCAGCACCCCCTTTGGCTGACTAATACACTAGCCCTATTCTACATGTGAAAATTCTGAGCTTCAGAGGCAGCAAAAACTTTCCTCAAATCTGCAGTCACCAAGGGACCAAGCTGAGCTTCCAAAACCAGTCCCAAACTTGGACTCTTGCCTACCTGCCATTACTTCCCATGAATAAAAGAAATCTATAGACCTATTGCCAGATTTCATTTCAAACATTCCCTTAACCACCTCCATGGCTGAACTTTTGGAGGAGCTGATAAACATTCCCCATCTTCGGCCTCTTTTGTGGTTAAAAAAAACAATGCCAGTGTAGATAGAAATGGAGGGAGGAAGATTATAGGATACCAGTTAACTATAACTTGATCCATCAGCCCCTAGAAAACTGTGAGTCCATCCTACCTTCTACTGCTGCTTACCCATAAAGAGAAGGAAGAATCTGAGTCAAGCTTTCTTAAAAACAGCTACAACATTACAATTAATTTATAATTTCTAAACCTATTATTTCTCCCTATATCAAATTTAATCATTCTTCATTGTCTGACTCAATACAAACACAACAATGAAAACTATAACTAGAGAATCTAACAAGTTGTGCTCCTTTTTTAGTCATTTTGGGTGGTTTGCCACAGAGAAGATTGATCTTTTTCAGTCAAAAATCAACCTGTCTGATGAATAAAAGTGCTCTACTCAATGGAAAAGCTGTCAGAGCAAATACAAATGAAAAAAAAATTTCACCATGGAATTCTTCTTGGTGGTAATTCAAGAAACTTTATCCTACAAATCCTAATGAAAGCCTATTAATTAATATTGATCAGACCCTCTCAGACCTTCAGGAAATTCTCAGAAACTTCTGAAATCAAATCTCTTCCATAAAGCCTTTCCTGAACATGATTTCTCTCCTACCTTATGCAGAACCAATTGAAACACACAACACTGCCCGGTGCACACTCTGATGTGTAGCCTGAAAATACACTGGCTAAACTGTAAGGAATGCCTTTTCCCACTGATTTCTTCTTCTAATCTTGTGCTTATTTATTTTCTTCATGTTTTTTGAAACACCTATTCTTTGGTTTGTATCTCCTGATGATCTGTCCACATAAACAAAGTCCGGCCTCTGACTATGAACTCCTAAAATGCAAATCCAAGCACCAACAGGGAAAGATATTGACTATTTACATTCTGCCCATTCTTCAAAGTCTAGCTAGGACCTAGTCAGGTCCTAGAGCCTAATAGACTCTTCCTCTGACGTTGCTAGCTCACGTATAATCTTTATTCCCTCTGAACAGCTATCTACAATTTCTGCCATTTGTGTGACTCAGTCTAGCTATTAATTACGTGTTTGTGAAGAATGGAATTCATAGCTGTGTGTGGTTATTGGAGATGGGTTCAGACTTGCCTGAGCATTTTAGTGGGGCTTATGGGATTTGTCTGGCCAGGCTCTAAATGAATGAGTATCTGAGAGATATTAGGGGAAGAAATTCACGTTAAGGGAAGAGAGAACCGAGGCGCGTTAGTATGGTTCAAGGCCATTGAATATTTACTGAGGAAAAGGATGATTACATCTTGGTGTCTGACCCTCAAATTATTCACAGCACAGTCTTCAAGGACCAATTCCTGAGTTATGAGGTGATGAAAGGAGCTGCCACAAAGATTGAATAAAAGTAAGAGTGGCATTGCATCATGTATTTGATAGAAAATTTTGAGTGGAGATGGCACTGCTTTGCAGCAGAGGGTAACAAAAATGGGGTAAGGGGTATTTTCCCCACACTAGTGACACAGTTTTCAGGTAGCCCTGCTAGAAGCAGCAGACAATAAATAGCCAGGCACTTCCAGGCGTAGGGCACTGTCCAGGCAGGCCAGTCAGGAGAGCAAGTGTTGAGTGTTGTGCCCTCAGTCAGGCTCAGCAAACTGTAGGAAAAAAACGTCATGATGTTAAGATGGAGCTACAAAAGGGAGCGTGTGTGAAAAATCCTTTAGCAGCCTTCGAGATTAGGAAACACTTCAGAGAGGCTAAAACTCCAATGGTGCAACACTGAGAGGAGGGAAAATGACGCCATGCAGAATATTTTTGTTTTTCAATGCTATAACCTTCTTAGCCAGGTTGGATGGCATATCGATTGTTCTCTGTTTTTATTTAAATATATTTGGGAGTATTCTTTAATTGCAAGTTCCTTTGTTATACAGGCTTTAATCATCCCCCATGCTACATGGCACTGTTATTGGAAAAACACTCATTATTGGTTAAAATTGAATTAAGGACTGCTTGTTTATGATAGTGAGAATGACTGAATTCTTTCTATTTATCTGGTTCAAAAATGAGTTTTCACCTCTCTTGCTTTTGCATCCAGCAGATGTGTAAGATTTGTGAGAAAATAAGCAACTGGCAGAAAATTAATAGAGCGGACAAAGCCGAGGGAAATTAATTGGGTATCTTATGCAAAGCCTGTATTTTGGCTGATGTTCAACCCCATTTACTTTTCTCCCCCCTTATTCATCCGGGACTAAAATGTGTGTTTTCTCATTTCAGGAGTAAGAAACCAAGAGCAAGTGGAGGGTTTGTTTGAGTCATGGCAAATGTCTTTTCCAAAGAAGATTACATGTCACAAACAAATTAGTCTTGAAGGGAAAAAGTGAAGGGAACGGGATTAGGAATTATGTTATGAAATTGGGAAAAGAAAAGATGAATTAAATAATACAGAAAAGAATAGTTAAATACTGAGTTTATAAACTCTGCCCAGTCTTATCTACATTTCATGTTCTCATCACTATAAATGGAAAGCAGTATGGACACCTGGGTAGGGAGCGGTGTGAAAGGTTCAGACCGCAATATTTTAAACAAAGTTGTGATGAAACAGAGGTGGCGATGCGCCCCCTGAAAATGTATTTACTCCTAATTAGTATGGAAATTATGAGACATGGCAAGGCCTAAGACTCTGAAGAGCAGGCTTGGCAAACTACAGCCCATGGGCCAAATCTGACCCGCCACCTGTTATTTTACAATCCATGAGCCTAGGAAGGCTTTTACATTTCTAAATGGTTAGGAAGAAAATCAAAAGAATATTTCATGATATATGAAATTATGTAAAATTCAAATTTCAGTATTCACAAACAAAATTTTATAGAAACATAACCACAGTCATTCGTTCATGTATTGTCTATGGGCGTTTTTGCACTCTAATGGCAGAGTTGATGTTTTAGTTTCCTCATTGCTAAAACAAATACCATGCAATGGGTTGGCTTAAACAATGGGAATTTATTGGCTCATGGTTTTGAGGCTAGAAGTCCAAAATCAAGGCATCATCAAGGCAATTCTTTCTCCCTGAAGATGGTGGCCTTCTGGGGCTGGCTGCCGGTGAGCGTCAGTCCCTGGCTTTCCGTCACATGGGGCTTCTCCCTTTGCTTCCAGGTTCCAATGACATTCAGTTTCTGGCTGCTCCCTCTGGTTTTCTCCCTGTCTGAATTTCACTCTGCTTATGGAAGACTTTAGTAGCAGGATGAATTGAATTGGGCCACACCTTAACTGAAATAACCTCATCAGAGAGTCCTATTTACAATGGGTTCACACCCAAAGAATGGATTCAGTTTAACAGCATGCTTTTCTGGGTCTATAGCTCTAAACCACCACAGTCCAGCAGTTATAACAGAGACCTTAGAGCCCACAAAGCAGAAAATATTCGCTATCTGGCCCTTTAAGAAAAAGTTTGCCAACTTCTGCTTTAATGAATTCAACTGAATGCTTGATTTTAATCTTTATTGTAATAAGTTTTTTTTTCCTGTCAGTACTTTTGCTGAATGGAAATGGTTGCAGGAGAATGTTATTCCAAGAGACTATTTGCAACGTGTTTTTCCAGCTTACAATCATGACTGTTTCAATAAGTGTATTCAACCTTCAAAAGAAAATTCAGTCCTCCTATTGGCTGACGAGCTGATTTTACAATGATGTGCCTTAATACTACCGAGTATAGCAATTACTATTTCATATGCCATTTGTTACCTCATTTTTGAAATGGTGTAAAAGAGCATGATTTATTTTGATACCTCTCGTATATAATCACATATTATATACT
Source organism: Cabassous unicinctus (assembly GCA_029593785.1). Taxonomy (NCBI): domain Eukaryota; kingdom Metazoa; phylum Chordata; class Mammalia; order Cingulata; family Chlamyphoridae; genus Cabassous; species Cabassous unicinctus. Next base: position 3,624 of record JAQZBX010055314.1, on the reverse strand, counting down.
CAAATAGAATCACATTCTGCTCTGCCAATCTGCCTTATGGCATAATTATGTCATTACTTTTATAAATGCAATTGCAACGTCTTTTGGGGATGCAACAGATCTTCAGAATAAGAGATTAGATGTGAATGTAAAACATAAGGTGAATTAGTAAATTAGGTGATAAGGCAGATGCATTGTCATTGATCTTCTTTAAATATTCACCTATATTTAAACTTATGCATTTTCCTTCAAAAGTCTAAATATCTTCACCACATTTAATACAGCAGCCTCATAGTAACTGCATATAATTAAGAAAATTTTTCTACTATTCGTGCCCCTTTGTGTGATGGGGTTTTCATGTTGTATCCATTCTTACTAGTGTTTTGTGTATTATAGACTCATTTTAACACCTATCAATTTCTGTATTCCCCATAAAGTTTCTTTTTCCTCCTCTAAAGATATCTACTGTCCCCACACCTAAATCCCAAATATCAAAATAGTCAAATTATAGAAAAGTAAAGATATTTAGCTTTTACTATGTCTGGCTACACATGACTTTTATAGGTTATTTATATGAATACAACCTGAGAGAGATTTATTTCAATTTACCATGAGCCTAGCTCCTTAAAATAAGTAAAGAAAAACTAACTTCAACAATGTTTGGCACAATGCCTAGTATATTACCTGAAACTAATATTGTATTTTTGAATGAGTGAAATTAATTATAATACACGATTATTTAGTGATTATTTTTAACTCTCCAAATCCTTTTTCTATTTTCATGCCTCACCTGTCTCTGAGAGACACACAGGGTAGATGTTCCCAAAGACCGTATTTCCAGACCTGTTACAAGTACCAAAGTTAGTTTCATTAGGTATAGTCAGGGGAACAGTAGAAGCTACAGTGGCAGACATCCATCTAAGGAGGAGCCTCAAATTTGTCCATTATCTAAGCAGAAAAAGGAATTGGAACTTCTGGAAAAGGGTTTGGTCAACAGAGCTACCAAATGCCCCCAAATAATCACTGCTGTCCTAGGGCCAAAAAATTTGAATTAAACTGATGGCAAGTTAGCATTAACCTGGGATAGGTAGTGTAGGTTAAAGTCACTAAAAGAACCACAATGTACCTGTGTCACCTCAGGATACCAATCATAAGCCAGCTTCAGAAAAATAGATATCCATGATTTCCAACATGTTCACAGCCCCCTTTTTAGAAAAGAGCCTGTCCCACACACAACCCTGGAAAGCTCAGCCTTCCAGGCCACACTGGCCACAGCTGATTGGTCCAGGAATGGGCATCTGACTCAAATGGACAGTTCACATTCACTCAGATATGAGGAATTGGATCCTGAATACAGCGACCATCTGTTATGTTTTTGTTGTTATTGGTTACCCAGAATCTAAACCGCTTTCTTGGGCTGGAGGAATTCCCTACCTTATGAGACATGGTGGGAAACAACCCTCTTTCTACTATAGAACCTGAAAGTGCCTCATATTTTCTTTCCCAGCCTCCCTTGCAGTAAGGAACTGGCACATTGAACAAGCAGAAATACCTGCCCCGGATTTTGAATTATAAGCTAGTGATGCACATTTATAGGGACACTAGAGAATCTTATTTCAAGGGTACCAAGGTGGGCAGCCATTGAAGTACTGATAACAGAGACCAATGCCATATAGTGTGAGTGATGCTCTGGGTGTCTAGTACTTAGCGCAGTGGTGGCCTCACAAGACCAGTTCCCTGGCACAACCTTGGCTGTGGTTCTGGTTGTGTAGTCTCCTTTGTTTCCTGCCCATTTCCAAGACTCCCCAACAACTCTGTAAGTTCCCCAATATCCTCCAGTAAGTTCCTTTTCTACTTAAGTTAGCTATGATAGTTTGTATTGCTTACAACCAACTAGAGTGATTGATACACAGAGACTACAAGTCAGTTGGCTCCTAGCAGCAGACTATAAGATAGGATAAACTTAGGGGCTGTATTAGTCAGCCAAAGGTATGCTGATGCAAAGTACCAGAAATCTGTTGGCATTTATAAAAGGTATTTATTTGGGGTAGAAACTTACAGTCACAAGGCCATAAAGCATAAGTTATTTCCCTCACCAAAGTCTGTTTCCACGTATTGGAGCAAGATGGCTGCTGGTCTCTGCATGTGTTCAGCCTTTCTCTTCCTCTTAAGGCTCCATGATCCCAGCTCCTTCCTTTCTCAGCTGTAGGTTGGCATAAGGCTTGTCTCTCTCCCAGGGCTCATTTCTCTCTGGACTCAGCTGCTCTGCTCTCTCCACAAACCAGCTGTAGCCTTTCAGGGTCTCTCTCTTCCCGGGGCCTCTGCGTGTCTATGGAGCCATGTCTATTCCTCTGTATTCTCCTGTGTATTTACTTCCCAGGCTCCAGCATCAAAACTCCAATTCTTTCCTCTGCCGTATCATTTTCTCTGTGAGTCCCCACTCACCAAGGGGGCAGGGACTCAACATCCTACTGAAGTGGCCCAATCAAAGCTCTAATCATAATTTAATCAAGTAAAAGTAAAATCTCTGAAGTTAATACAATCTAATATGCTCAGAGGAACAGACCAGTTTACAAACATAATCCAATATCTGTTTTTGGAATTCATAAACAATACTAAACTGCTACAGGGGCTGAACTACCATTTGTAGATGGCCATGATGGACCATGCCAGTGGCAGAAGACAGTTTACAGATGCTCCAGTTAAGGCAGACACCAATTCCATGATGCTCTTGAAAGTAAACATAAGAGACAGTTGGCACCCAAGTCACAGCACCATAAGAACAGGCCATACTTTATTTCCAACTTGAGCATTTTTTTTTAAATTCCCTGTTGTATCTTTAAAATATATCCTTTTTTTAAAACTTGATTCATTTTATGAAGGATTTATTCCTTTCAACCAAGTGTGTCTTGATTAAGACAGCCAATGAGCAGCAAATTGTAATTATCTGGAAATATTCAAAGCAGCATCACTGGGACACAGAGGGAATTGGGGGACAAATCATGAGATGACACTCTCTCCCTTTCAACTCATAACAGTTAGTGATGACTCTACCTTCAATTCAGGGGCGCTACAGGTATATCATTCATATGTCTGTATTGTTGAATGGAAACTTATTAAGTAGCAATTATTTATACTGCTCTCTGCCTATGAAAATCATTAGGAAATAGCTATACACTGCCTAAGATGAAAACGGAGAAAGATTTAGCTAAAATGTTAACTACAAGTTGAGGGCTGAGAGAACTCCCCCAAAAATAAGAACCATTATACCACATAAGGACCATCTGTCAAGAAAGGGGCCTGGAGTACAGAGAAGATGGCAGCGAGGCCAAATGACAGATGGAGAGTAGGTTCCAGTCTGGGTGGAACGGTGGACAGCTGGGTCCTGCAGCCCAGGCTTCTGGCCAGCCCTTCGCACATCACAACTTCATGGCTACTCCCAAATACGGATGAAAAACTTTGAGCAATCCACCCCAAAATGGGTTGTCTGCAGCTTGATATCCTCTGGGTAGCAGCATCATAGTCCACTTATTTGTCTGTGAACTCAGAAAGCCCTCAATTCTGTTCTTTCCTGGCCAGGGAGTCAGAAGCCAAATGGCAGGTAATCTGCCCTTCCCTCTGCCTTCTGAGCCTGTCTGTTACCTT
>JAQZBX010055313.1:0-18452 GCA_029593785.1 Cabassous unicinctus | reverse complement strand
TAGTCTATCACAACAATTTTCCATTTTATTAGTTGGATTTGAATTGGGCCAGAGTTTTTGAATTATTTGTGGTGACCTCATCTTAGTAAGATACAATTTTAATGGTCAGAGTTTAAAGCAGAGCTCTAATTTATCTTATAATTATATGTGAGAAAAAGATTAAAACTCAAAACAGTTCAAACCTCAGTTGTCATCTAGTCCCAATTCTAAGGTTCCCATGATTGAATGATAAAACTTAACTGTTTCAATAAAACACTGACAGTGATTTGGCAGAACCTGGAGTCCAGTTAGATAACCCAGTCATTCAGTGTACAATAAATATTTGATGAGATTTCATGGCCAACTCACTGCAGAGCTTGAAAGAACCTCAAAGTATCATTGACTTTCTTACCTTTGGGAAGTTCAATGAACTCCTTGAAACCTACACTCTGAAAAATTTCCCCAGCTTATCTTGTAAGCTTGATCATTGTCTCAGAGCTAGGAGCTAGTGTAGAGTCTTCTCACTGTGAAGTTTGATGCAGGATCTCTTTCATCTGCTGTTCTTATTTCCCATGCCAAAGAAGCTTATGGCATTACTGTTCTCTGTTTTTAAAGGAAAATGGCTTCAAGCTTGTCATTAAGAGATTTGGATTCTAAGCTCAGTTATATTACTAATCAGCTGTGTGGGCTTGGGTAAGGTATTTTCCTTCTCTTCCTCAATTCCACATATTACAGGAGGATGAATAAGAACATATAAATATTTCTCATCACTTTCTCTGAGCCAGGAAATCTTTTTTCATATATATGATCTTTTTTAGTCTTTACAGAGACTTTCTAAACTAAGCCTTTGTATTCCCACTTCCAAGGCTCAGAAATTTTATGTGACTAACACAAAACTTCATCAATATTCTACCATCCATTTTTAATGCAAAAGTTCAGATTTTGGGGCATGATTTTCTCCAAGAAGTTTCTCTATGATTTTCTCCAAGAAGTTTCTCTAGTGTTGGTTACCACTAGGCCCATCAGCAAAATTGGAAAGCATGGTGCTATGTATTCATGTCATTATTCCATCTGCATTTCTATCTCCCACCTCTCTTCCCCACCCTCACCCTGACTTTGTACTTCATCACTGCATATACCAAGTAGTCAATGGCATACCAAACAGGAAATTTATAAATCAGTAATTTCCCAGGTAGGAAAGTAACTTTGTAATTTAATCTGTCCCTCCTTTAATAGCTTGCAACCACATTATAATCAAAAATCAAACTTTATTCCCTGAAAGTAGAGAATATACTCTTAGAAAAATCTTTAAAAATGAAAAGAAAATACAAAAAACTAGTATTCAATAATTCCTTTACCTTTTACTTCTCTCCCCTCTCTCCTTTCTATACTGATGTAAAAAAGCGTAGATGGGATTAGAAATGAAAGATTTATATTAATAATGTTAAGTAAAATTAATTATTATAATAATTATTATTAATTACATTTTACAAAAAAGGAAATTGCAAGTTAAAGAATTAAATTCACAAACAGGTATGTGGTAGAGCCAGTACTCAAGTCTACCATGCAATATTACACATTTGTGCACCTTTACCTGGCTACAAAGGTTTTCATGACTCTGGAAGAGATTAAGCAAATTGTAAGGAGAAGGAAGTGAGGTTTCCTCACCAGCAATTGAGAGTGAGTTTCAGTTTAACTAATTGTCTCCATGGTTTACTTTGGCACATAGACAGTCTTTGTAACTCAATGGACAATCCTTTGGGACTGCACACAGAGTATGTAGCTACTGAAGCTAAAAGCTTGCCTTCAGCTTTTGTGGTAATTACTATAAATATCCAATACAATAAAAAGATAAACATTTAACTCATGCTTTCCCAAAAGAGAACTGGTCAGAACAGAGCTTGCTTCCAAGGTGTTTCTTTCTCAGAGCACAGGAATAGTTTCTTCCATAAGGAAGTTTTCAGAATATGTATTAAGAAACTGCCCCTCTTTTCAAACACCCCCTCCTGTACCATATACCCTGTTGTTTTGTCTAACCCATCGCTCCTGGGGAGGAACCAAGAAAACTTGGGCTGCTAGCAGAATCCCCTCTCTCCATATACTCCCCAATCCCCACAAACTCCTCTGATAGAAAATATCGCTAAATTTCAAGAAGTATAGTTTGCATGTTTTATCCCGATTTCATGATTCACCTTCTAAATAAATTAACTTTGAAGATATGAAAAATCTACTTATTGGAAGACATCTATTTGCTCTTGAGGTAAGTTTTTCAACCTGTCTAAAATATAATTTTCATGGTGCCTACTCAAGTTTGATTTCATGGACTCTATAATCAGTCTGTCTCCTCAAAAAGGATAATGCTCCTTAAGAGTATTTCTAAAATGGAGGGTGACAGTTGCTCAGGTTGCCCAAACCTTCCCTGGTCTCAAAGTTTCTCACATGTTTTCTCACAAATTTCTATGCTCACCAGAAAAAGTAAAGTAAACCAGGGAGAATAGGCTAGCTTAGCGGTTTATATTCCCTTCATTTGAAGAGTTTAAGTTTAGTGGTGATGTTTCAGGGATAGGGTATGAGATAGAGCTGCACTTTTATACCCTCGTTCTGCATTTTTAAGATCCATAGTTATCCTTGCTCATGTCCCACACTGCACCCCATTTCTGTTTTGATAAGAAGTAATAATGTCGGGGGTGGGGGGAAATAAGCTGACATCCATGGTGAAAGCTTGGTCAAATTACCCTTGTAAACAATGTTTTTTCATCTCTCCTCTACTCACTATCATTCCACTGTCTCCTCTGACTTCATTTGGTTTCTACCCTTTCCTCCATTTATTATCATTTATTATGTACCTAGTTTTCTGCTTTGTTAATTGTTGAATAATGAAATGTACAGAACTTGATTTGGGGACCAAGATAGGAACTTAAGTTATCTGTTGGCATCCTCTGCTGTCTCATGAATTTTCTTTTCTAGGATGCAATTCACATGGATGTTTGGAATTTCATGTTTTATGTGACAAGTATTGTGGATGTCAGAGGTAACAGCTATTAAGTAACATTTTTTCCTAGTTGGAACCCAATTTTACTCAGCAAAACACACTGTATCAAAAGTCAAACTTGTATGTAAGTGAACAGGATAAACTATCACACTTAATTTACAAGAAAATAAGGTCACATAAAATAACAGAAAAATCAAAACTTTATGGATTATAAGGTAAAAGTCAAGAATAAAGTATAATTTAGGATTATCTTGCTCGTTATAGGACAGATTTAATAAAGCTTATAGTTATATAGATGTATAGGGGATAGAGGTGGATGTTTATTTTCTGGGGGAAAAAAGAGAAGATTTGGGGGTATATATAGATTTTTGGAATCAGGTTAATTTGGACTGGTTAAAATTCAACAAATAGTAGGGAATACTAAGGATGTTAAATAAGAGAAAATAGTACCCTCCATATTTGAAGCCCTCCCCTCACCCCCAAATTATAACTGTTGGATAAGACAAGGGTACTAGTAAATAGTGGTGGAATCAAATGATAAAATTCTGATGTGGTATTGTTCTGAGACAGATAATAAACATCGTTCAAGTGTTGATTTCCTATCTTTATGACCTCAAATTTTCTTTTAGCTGTCCATTTTCTGACAAATTTATCTCTGTCACTTTTTTATTTAATAAGAGTGTAGTTCTCAAAGAGAAGTTAACCTTCTCTTCACCTCTATGTTTACCTGAAGCAATCCATGCTTTTCTCTTACAATTTTTACTCACTTTTCTGTCTAACTGCTTTTCTCCTCATAGCCAAGGACAGCAACTTTTGGTCTTTAGCCTCCAGAGGACCTGAATGTATTCAAATTGTTATAATTAAGTCATTTTCTCTTTCATACTTTTCAGAGATAATTGGAACTGCCATTCCTAGCTTCTATTTATCATTATATAACTAGTGTTATCACATTGAGCAATGTTATAGCAGCTGGACTTCATAAAATTTTCAGTTTTATTGTGAATATGTATTTTTATTAGAATAAATGAATAATTTGTCACTATTTTTGAAACATTCTCAACAGAGAAACTCAGTATAAACCTATTAAACACCCAAGTTCCATTAAACAAAGTTGGAAACTTTAGTTTTTCACATTTAAAAGCATAACTCCACTTTTCTCATTTTGAAACTTCACTGATCAATTTATTCTGTAGGAATTGTTCAATTTTTAAAATCACAATTCATTTGGTACTAGGTCATACAATTGTGTATATTTCTTGTGTAATTAATGAACTTGTCTTGAACTATGCTATCCCTTAAATTCAATTGTAAAGAAGTTGAGGACATCTTTCCCCTCAGCCACAGCAGATATGAATAAGTTATTACTAATATATGATAACTCATTTGATGTGTTATTGATTCATTGATGGATTCCTGATTAGTCAGAAAAAGGAAAAATATCTTAAACTCATATGAAAATAAAATACAGATCATTTGAGATCAATACTAAAAAGCATATGGAAAATAAAGACATTGACTTAACTAATAAAAGTAATAAGCTAAGCTATAAAAATGAAGAAAAGGGAGAAGTTCAAAACTTAAAGATACCAAAAAATTGGATTTACAAATGTTATATATAATTCAGATCAATAAAACATAATAAGATAAATATAAAGAAACAGTATACTATCACCAGGAATAAAAGAAATGTGTATCATGATTTCACTTTACTAATGAAGCAGAGAATATTCCAAATTTGTTTTTCCTTAGAAAACTCTACCATATTACCATATTTTTAGAAACATGGAGAATAATGACACCATTTGTACATAGAGATGTTTTTAAAAATATTATATAAATAAGAATCCTGTAAAATCTGTAATATTATATAAGGAATTAACAGTTACCTCTGGGGGGTGGGATTTGGAAATATGTTTTGAAAGGACAATTATATGTTTCACCCTCTAACCTACTGTAAACTTTGGATTTTTAATATGTAAATATATTCATTCTATAATTAAAATTATAATAAATACAGAAAAAATCCAATTAGAAGGCTATTTCATAATATTTACCAATAATTAAATACATATTCATCTCTTTTGCTTCAGTAATTACATTTAAGTATATTTTAATGAATTATTAAAATATTGATAAGTCTACAAATGAAAAGAGAATCATACAGAAGTTTTTTTATGAGTGAAAATTTGAAAAGCCCTTAAATTAATAAAAAATAAATGACAATATTTGATATTAAAAGATATTTATGTGTGAATTTACAACTACAAAGTGCATAATTACATTTGCATGCCCTTTATTTACATGGAAAAGTCTTTTAAAAATCCATAGTAAAAATCAGCATATATAATAATTTTGTAGTAAGATTGTTTTTATATAGATTCATATATATTTATGAAGATAGAATAGAGAAGCATAATGGAGAAATATATGCATGGGGTAATTCTGAAATGCTTTTTAAAAATGATGTTTCAAGGGAAACAAAAATTGGAAGAAAACAAAGCCTCTGAAAGATAGTGGTAAGAGAATTATATGTGAGTAAAGATATTATTCAGGTTGTATAAGTATATGAAGTGGTACATCAAGTTGGATCCTTAGGATGTGAAATGCAATATCATGAATCTAGCATGAGCCAGGTGTGATTTCATGTACATGGTAATTTACCTCAATAATTCCAGGCTCAATAATTTATTGAAACATCTCCTATATCCTGAATGACAATGAAAATAACGTGGCCATTGTGACTCAAAAGATGGATAAATAATTTCTTCTTAAAGTATAGCCCAACAAAGACACTGAAATGTCATTAAAAATGGACGCAAATAGGTGTGCAAATGAAGAAATATGTTTCGCAAAAAGGAATCTCCAAATTTAATACTTTTGAATTAAATAAGAATATTGTTTTTTAGTTATTGAGAGCAATATCTATGCACATATATTATATACATATGCATACACTTAATAAAGTCTCTTAAAATCTCATTTTCTCATAAATTAAAAGTTTTAAGACATTAAAGTGATTTGCTTAAGGTTATACCAAAAAGTCAGCAATTTAAGAATCTGACAGAAAGCACAATCACCTAATAAATTTTTCCAAAAAAAAAAAAATCTTGTTCCACCCAAAAAGTCCCCATAGTTAAAGACTTGGAATCAGACTTTTGAAAAAATTCCCATGTGATTTTACTGTATGACAACGTTTTGCAACCACTGAATTTTGTTGTCCATCAATTGGAACTATGTAAGTTAATAATTTGGAGTCCAAATCCATTCTTCTTACCACTTTGACACTCTCAATTTTCTTTGCAGATAGTCCATTTCTCAGCTGTGTGACATCCACAACTACCGAAATCATGAATCTGAACAGCAGTGTAAAGGAGTTCATTCTGTTTGGGTTAACACAGGATGTTCTAAAGGAAGAAATAGTGTTTTCAGTCTTCTTGTTTATTTATCTTTCAACTGTTTTTGCAAATTCACTTATTGTGATGACCATCAGATACAGTCAGATGCTTGGAAGCCCCATGTACTTCTTTTTTTTTTTAATTTATCCTTTGCTGATGCCTGTTTCTCCACAACCATGGCAACAAGATTGATAATAGATGCTGTATCTGAGAATAAAGTTATCTCTTACAATGATTGCATGACCCAAATCTTTGCAGTTCACTTCTTTGCATGCATGGAGATTTTTGTGCTCCTCCTCATGTCCTTTGATCATTATGTGGCCATTTGTAAACCCCTGAGATACAAAAGCATCATGAACAGAAGTGTCTGTATTATATTGGTGAATCTGGCCTGGGTGGGATCTTGTATCCATTCTTTAGCTCATTTTCTTGGCTTTGAAATTACCCTCTTGTGTTCCCAATGATATTGATCACTATTGCTGTAATATGCAACCTATGTTGAAACTTGCCTGCATGAACCCTTATGTCATAAGTCTACTCATAGTCTTTAATAGTGGGGTCATATGCATGGTGAATTTCATAATCCTGATCATCTCCTATATTTTAATCTTACATTCTCTGAGAAACCAGAGTACAGAAGGAAGAAAGAAAGCCCTCTCCACCTGCACTTTCCACATAATTGTGGTCACCTTATTCTTTGCTCCATGTACATTCACATACACTCATCCTCCAAACACATTTACTGTGGACAAGATGGTGGCCATCTTTTACACTATTAGTACACCCTTGCTCAATCCTCTGATTTACACTTTGAGGAATTCAGAAGTCAAAAATTCCATGAGAAAGTTATGGTGTGACAAACTGTGATTTGAGGTGGCAAAGAAAGGAAGACTCTACTTGCTAATTCTGTAACTGTTTAAATGCAATTAATTGATAGAGCAGATAAAATATTCACATTCTGATATAGGAAACATAATCCCGCTCAGTGAGACTTTTGGGGTAATAGAGAGATTTCTCACAATAAAGATACATTTATTTTAAGCTGGTGTCCCATAGAGTGATAGAATATGAATTGCACCAAAATTTGTGGATTCAAATGCCCAGTACTTAATCCCATTCTCTGCAGTACAGCTTGTTAACTAGAGCTTGTTATGCTTATAATTTTGCCTTCCTTTTTGTACAATATTCTGGTTTGGATAACTCATTTCCATGTTTCAACTCCAAGTTCAATATTTGTACCTGATTTCTACTTTATGTGGTTTTTGGGGGATTCAGTTTTGACATTTCTGAATCTAGAAACTATTTTCTGGCTCAACATTCAGCCCAAAGTCACTGTAGGTGGACCATAAATATTGGTAATTGAGCCCTTATTTGATGCTTGGCTTCTTTTTGTAACATCCTTAAATGTGGCTTTTATCCTCATCTAACTCATAACCAGTTTTTTCAAATAAAGGCAAACCTGACTGTCATGAACATTCTCTGTATTGAGCCGTAATCTCTCATGTTTCAATAGATTTTGTTTATCAGATTAATCATTGTTCATTTATAATTTTTATTATTATATACTATTTTGTAATGTAAGACAATGGACAGTATACAAAATTTTTGTTTGGTGAATTTTTGGAAATTTTATAAAATTGTGAGTTATAACAATCCATACTTCATGGATGCAATTATGGGTATGAAAAAAGAAAATTGATATATAAAAAAGCACTGTGCAATATCATATAACATATGTGTATAATCCATCTGAAGATAGAATTAATTAACTGAAGTGAACACATAATAGAGTGTATCAAGGAGGTAAATATTCTCTTCAGGTATCAGACACAATTTTAAGACAGTGAAGTGTTTCTTTGATTAATAGTAAGACTTACTGGTCAGTCTGCCTGATAGGTTTACTTCTGTGTTAAGTGGGATGTTTTTGCATATGGCTACTTGAGGCCATAACCAAAAATGCCCCTTGTTTAAAGTCTCTCTTTATAAAAAAAACATGATCTTGTAATTGGATTTCCTATAGAGAGTATCTTCCCTGGATAGAAAGGTCCTGAACAAATGACCAGGATAGGCATTTCTTATCTTCTTAATTTAGATTTTTCATGGCAGCTCATTAAATTTACATTCTGCTTCGAAATACTGTTAACTTTTGAGTTTGGGCAACAAGCATCAATCTATGAGGGCATCCGGGCACCAAAACAAAGAAGATTGCTTTCATATAGCTCTGAGGTCTGGACTCTAAGTTGTTGAATTAACCTAGAAAATGCCAGTTTGAGAGACTTTGTAGAAGTATGGCTTTTAGGCTTTAAATCCATATAATGACCTTCAAACTCTGATGATAAAACTTTGGAAAATTACCTAAAGCCCATAATCTTTTCTGAAAAACCTCTCAAACTGCAAGTCCTATTGATAATGATGTAGGATTTTCCTAGTTTGTGACTTTAAATATCAACAAGTCACTTGCCTTTTGACAAGTTTAGTAATACTATTTCATGTTTTAGTTTTGCATTGCTATATAAACAGAAGGGAAGATCAGGAATTGAAAAAAAGATAATGGAAGAAGGAAGAATGGTGATGGAGCTAAGATGATAGAGGGAAGAAATTTTTCATCTTATAATTTAGGAATCTCCTTTAGACATATGCATTTGTGGAAGGACAGTGATGATCAGGAAGCCCCTGTCTCCTCAGCCCCCTCTGTAAATAAGATTAGCTTAGATTCCTTGGACAGATGTGTTTAGGGCACCAAATTTCAGAGAAAGAGTTTAATTCTGATTTTATGTTATATATTATCAAAGTCAAATCAAGGACTCTTAGTCATTTGCGTATCATCTCTTTGATGAAGATTCTCACATTTATATCATCATCCCAGAGCTCTCACCTGAATACTAGATTTCTGTATTCAACTAATTACTTGACCTCTTCCTCTACATAACAAAAGGTATCTTCACAATTATCTACTGATTGTTTTTACTTCAAAAATTCTCTGCATTCTACAGACTTCCCCAAAGAAATCCATCCTTCCAATTGCCAATGTTAAAAATATTGAAGTAAAAATAAAATTGTTGATATCACAAGTCACACCTAAAAATTAGAAAAAAAATATTGGCCTTCAATATATATGCAGAATCTGATACATCTGCACAATAGTTCTGCTATTATTGTAGCACAGGAGCAGACTCATACCTTAAGGCACTTTTCTCCATCTGTTTTCTTTGCTCAAACCACCCTTTCAGTAATGAGCCTGGCTAATAGCTTCATTTATCTAAGACACTGCTCTAAGTCTCCTCTCAGTGATGCTCCTGACCCATAGAAACTGTGAGATAGCATGAGAATTGTTTTAAGCTGCTAAATTTGTGGTGATTTTTTATACAACAATAGGTATATAATATTGTAAGCATTGAGGCCTGTTCTTTTTTTTAATCTCTAATTTTTATTTTTAAAGAAACTTAAGATTACATAAATGTTACACAAAAAATATAGGGGATTCCCATATGCCCACCCCTTCCCATCCCACATTTTCTCTGATCAACAACAACCTTCATTAGTGTGGTACATTTGTTAAAATTGAGGAAGTTAAATTAAAGCATTGCTACTAACCATGGATTACAGTTTACATCATAGTTTACACTGCATCCTGTACAATTTTGTAAGTTATGGCAAAATATATAATGGCCAGTATCTTTCATTGCAAAGTCATGCAGGACAATTCCAATGTCCCCAAAATGCCCCCATATCACACTTATTCTTCCCTCTCCCTACCCTCAGAATCTCTGGTGGCCACTGACTTTACATCAATGATAAAAGTTCTTCCATTGACAGAATGACAATAAGTCTATAATAGAATAATAATAAATTTATTTTAGTCCATTGTTCATTGTCCAATCTTGAGGATTTGGGGATGGTGATGCCCACTCTGTTTCTAACTGAGAGGAGGGCTAGGTCCCATAGGCAGATGCATGGAACAATCTGGCTTGCAGTTGCAGACACTCTACTCCTTGGTATGGGCATTGTCCATCATCATCTGCATGTTAGTTGTCCTGGGTGAGTCCAGTGAACTGCAGAGTGGGTTTTGCAACTCTCCTGAGATTCAAGACTTAACTAGCACATGAATGGATCAAAGATTTAAGTCTCTAGACATATGTTTATCAGGTATAGTGCTAATTATTGGTTCAAATAAAAGGGACAGAAGAGGCATGTGTAGGAAACTATAAAAGAGTCTAAGTCTATTACACTGCCTGTTCTTTAATTGCATTTCCCCAGCAAATTATAAAACACACTATTCATTTATATTCCAGGCCCTTTTTTATTTGGTCAAATAAACTAGTCTATGCAAGGCTGTCTTTCACTGGCAATTAATAGATTTCAATCTGTCCTGTAAATCTGATGATCATGCCATGATCTGTAGTTGTTCCATTGTGGAGGAAGCAATTTCTTATCCTTTCCCCCTGTTAATTTATGTTGATAAGCTTTAAACACCAACATTATATATTTTTAAATATATAATGCTCAACACAAACCTATATCCTTAATGGAAGAATACTCAAATTGTTGGGGAAGAAATTTCATCATTCTATGTGACTGAAAATATTAGAACTAGAGATACCCTCTCAGGTGTATAGTATGATCAGAAGATGAGAGTGGAATCATTTGTTTTGAGAATGTATTTATTTAGTGTAAGACCAGGTTTCTATAAAAGAGAGACTGACCCAATGGCACAGTTGTTTAACATACAAGAAGTTTATTCTTTTTGATGTGACAGCTATATGTAAACAGTCCAGGTTGACAGGGCAATGCATCATCTCTCATTCATTCAGTGACTCAGATTCCTTCTTGTTTTTTTCTTGGTCCTTCCTTAAGGCCTTTATATTCACCATGCAATCCATGTGCTAGCATCACTGGCTTCACCTGGGAGCTTGTTAGAAATGCAGAGTTCTGGTTTACAACTGTATAGTGATGAACCATCATTTGAACTTTAACACTAGGTGGTTCATACGTACACTGAAGTTTGTAAATTATTGCCATGGGTACTGTTATCTATAGTTGGATTCTATGTTCTTTGTTTCTGAATGTAAGAAAAGGAAATAAACTAGAGGAGTTACGCACTCAACATTTTAGATTTCAGCCTGGAATTTACACAGGTTGCCTAGAGACATTCAATAAGAACAGAGTCTCACCTAGCTGCAAAGAGGCTAGGCATTTTCAATAATGTCTGTATATAATTTTGGACACAAACCAGTGTCAGAGATTGCTTGATGTCCATTAGCAGTGTGTTTTGAGAATTTTTTCCATTTAGGATATGGGTTTGCACTGACATCAATACTTGAACACAGGCATTTGAAGGGAATGAAACCAGATAACTTCTGTTACTGCCAAAGGGGAGAGTGTATTTCAGTGGACACAGACACTGGTCATCAGTAACATCCACAGAAGAATCTTTTTTCAAAATTCATTTCAATTTCACTAATATTTATTGAGTACTCATTATGTGCCAAATACTATTCTAGGTATCTGTAAAAATATAAAACTAAAATCCCTGTCTTCACAGCTCACATTTTAGTAGATTATGTTTTTTAATAATCCAGTTGTAAACCAAGGACTTTTGTGAGTTTGTAGGTTTTGAAAAGACTTCAACTATGGACTTATAGCTTTTTTTGTTTTTATTTTTGTTTGATTTTTATAAGGATATTTCAAGTTTATATTTTAAATCCACTACAGCTTAAAAAAAAACATTTTCACTTTAGCTTTATTCTCACATCTTCTGGCATTGGATCTTCTGGACCTCAGGTCAATAAGCAGAATCCTCTACAGCCTCATCTTTTGTTCGAATTGCCCCTTTTTCTCCTTATTTTTTTCTCCACTCTGAATGCTTCTTCCACGTAAATGGGGACTCTTTGCTCTCTTATATATTTCTTTTAATAGACCTGAAGATGACATTTTTTATGTATATTAAAACAATCGCATCTGTTATTGAAGCCCTCCCCACAAGACAATTTCAGGCCAGATGATTCTAATATTCAGTGACTCCAAACATTTAAAGAAGAAATATATCATTCTCACCCACTTTTCTAGACACACACACACACACACACACACACACACACACACAAAGAGGATAATGATCCCAGCAAAACTTCCATATCCAAAAGGCTAATAAACTCATTTTGAATGTGCTTAATAATTGGAAATTGTTATTTTCATTAGTTATCAGGGAAATAAAAAGATAAACTTCATAGAAGTTTATATACATCTATGTACTCACCAGACAAATTAAAAAAAAAAAGCAATATAAATTATTGATGAAGCTGTACAGCTATTGGATGTCACACAAATTGCTGTTGGAGATTTAAACAGTAGGAGGTCAAGGTGAACATATACATATACGATGACCCAGGAATTTCATCACTAGTTGTATCCAATAGAAAAGCCTAAAAATGTTCATCCAAAAGCAATCAAGAGAAAAAAAACTGAAAACAGTTTTCAAATACTGTTTGAAATACCAATTTATGGAAGATTGAATAAATATATTTCAAATAATCATATAATGAATATTATAAAATAATGAAAGTGAATAATCTACAAATATGCAGCATCGATAAATTACACAAATATTTTGTGAGTAAAACAGGTAATATTCAGAATCAGTATTCTACCTGATTTTAATTATATAAATGTCAAAGCATAACAAAACTAAGCCGTGTGTTTTAAAAACAGTTTAGTAGTTACCCTTGAGGAGTCAGTTGCTAGACATAAGCAGTAGGGCTTTTCAGGATTTTAGGATACTGGTTGTAATGTTTCTGGATCGTGGTGCTGGTTACATGGTATATTCACTTTCAGATATTTCATTAATCTGTATTTTTGCTCTTTGTCTACTTTTCTACACATATGTCACAAGTCAATAAAAATTTTGCATGAAATAAATACAAATGAATACATAAAACATATTCTAGATCATCCAGACAAACACTTAAAGCCATGTTTATTTAATCCTGTTTGCCATTACATGACACAAACACTGCTTTTACCTATGGCAGAACAAGAAAAGATGAGATACAATCTTGTAATGTTCAAAAGTCATTGATAGTCAATGAATTGTAGATAGCACCTTTTTTTGCTCAACTATGCTTCCACAATATCTTGGAAAGATCAAGTTAGATAAAGTTTTGAGTTTGGAACACCAAACTCAAAAGGGATTTTGGTTGTAACCTTCAGTGCCATATTCAAACTGGTGAGTTTTTCAGACAGATAAACCCTAAATAAAGCACTTAATTATAAATAATTTTAATTAATTCATAATGCATTTCTTCCTGTAAATTTTTTTGATTACCTAATTATATATGTTTCAAGCATGAGGTATTTATATGTATTTTAATATTTGTACATAATTAGCAATATTAAAATGTATAAAATTTCTGGTAACACCAGGATTGTTGAAGAAACTTTTGTGGACCCTTAGTCTATATATTAATAAAAGGTGTCCTTAAGCAGTTTGTACAGTTATTTCATGGGTCCAAACATAGAATATTTTAAAATTAAACTTAAGCCTTTATTCTAAGGTTTGATCTTTTCCAGGACTTGGGTAATAGGAAGGAAAGAAGAAACAATTTAGGGCAAAGAAATGGGAGAAGGAAGTGAATTAATACAAGTGCAATAAAATAAAGAGAAGGAAGCCTGAAACTCAGTCTCTCCATGGGAGAGCACTCGTGGAAAAAAAAAAACAAAAAACAGTGAAAACAGAGAAAGAGCAGAGTCCAAGTTTTTGATCCTATGTCTCTACACTAATAGTTGGGCTGCCCAGGCCCTGGTGTGGTTGGGCTTCAGAGTGGAGCAAGTTCTTGCATTTAAAACTGTCAGTGGTTTCCTGCTTAAGAGTCAGCAAGAAAGCCCTGTAAACTGCATCCTTGCCCAGGCAAGTGAAATTGGCCAGTGCACTCCAAATCCAGGTGCTGGGACAGTCTATTCTGGTTTTTAATGCAGAGTTAAGGTTAACACAGGTTTCAGAACATGATGTCCACCCAAAGAGGAGCATTTTTTTCTTGGAGCCAGCCACAATTATTAGAGTGTTTGTCTTAGTGTGCCAAAGTGCTGCCAATGCAAAGTACTAGAAATGGGTTTACTTTTATAATGGGGATATTTTTTAGTATAAAAGCTTAGAGTCAAGAAGCCATGAAAATTTCAAATCAAAACATCATCAGAGTTGCTTCTGTACCAAAGTCCACTACTGGTGATCCTGGTCTCCTGCCACATGGCAAAGATGGGAGCCGATTTCTGCCAATTTCCCCGCCTTCCCCTTCAGAATCTACTGTCTCCCAGAGATCAGTGTGGGCAACCAGGCATAGGGCTTGACTCTTTCTGGGTCTCTCAGTCTCTGCTGCTCTGCTTTGTTCCCGAGTTCAGATATAAGCTATCAAACGTCAGCCATTAACTGCTCCATTGTCCCAGCCTCTTGGGAGCTTCATGCTTAAGCTCTGGCTGCTAGTAATCCTTGAGTCCTATATCACATGGCAGCATAAAAAATGGCAGCTTTCTTTCTACTTGAGTGTCTCTCTGTCTCCTTTTATGTCAGACCCAGCAAAAGGGCAAGAAGGAAGATGGCTTATGCTTCATTGAAGTAGTTAAATCAAAAGCCCTGAAATGATCTTATCAAGTAGTCTAATCAAAAGGCTCTGAACTGAATTTAATTCAATTAAAGGGCCCCACACCCACAGGAATAGATTAGCTTATGAACATAATCTTTTCCTGGAATTCACAAAATTCTGTCACAGGTTCTTTATTGAAGTTCTTACTCCAGACTTCCTTGTTTTCTTCTGTCACACTAATAGGCATATATGAAATATATAAAGTTAAGTTTAATTATATTATGGTCTCCTTTTTAGGAAAATAGCTTTTCAGAGTTCTGTCTTTCCTTCACTGTTTACAAGGAAATACAAATTTTTCTTTGCCTGTGAATGGAAGAATGTATTACAGAAATTATAAAACGTGATTGGCTGCCAATGGACATGACATTCTTTATGGCATGATAGAAATATTCCATATCTTGACTGTCATGTAGATTACATGGTGTGTAGAGCTTTCAAAACTCATCTAGCTTTATGTTTAAAAATGGTACATTTTGTTCATGTAAATTAAATATTAGGAAGTCAATTTAAAAATAAATATAAGTTAAAATTTATTTCCTTTCTCCTTCTCTCTTCTTTCCATGTTTCATTGACTAATTAACAGCAAAATATTAAGGAAATTGGGGAGGACCCAAGATGGCAACAGAGTATGGAGTGTATACTTTGGATGGATTGTGCAAGGTATGGGACTGGATAACACAGAGATTCCTGTTGTGGATCATGAATATGGTTAAAAATACAAATACAAGACCATTCTGTCATGAACAGTAACAAATGTACAGTACTAATACATGATAGGTAGTTTATGGAAAAAAATGCAGCAAATGTAAGCTAGACTATAGGTAGCAGTAATATTTTTATAATTTCTTTTTTCCATTTTTAACAAATGTGCCATAACAATGTAAGGTACTTGTGGTGGGGTGAGGTATGGGGGCCCTCTATGTTATACATAATTGATTTGTAAGCTCACAAATTTTCTAATGGAAAATAAATAACAATAATAATTTTAAAACATTATGCTCTGTGATAGAAACTATATACAAAGCACTACATATTGTAAGATTCAATTTATATAAAATGTAAATATAAGTGAATCTATAAAGGCAGAAATAAATTAGTGGTTATGTAGGGCTTGGAATGGATAGAGAGACTGAGAGGTGACTGCTAAGTGGTAAAGGGCATTTCTTTTTGGAATAATGAAAATGTTCAAAAATTGATTGTTGTGATTAATTTACAACTCTGTGATTACATTAAAGCCACTGATTGTACACTTTAGATGGACTGCATGGTATGTGACTATATCTCAATAAAACTGCACTAAAATGTTAAAGAAATTATACAAAGTTTTATTAGCAATTTTCATTACTACCATTTACATTTTACATTTTCACAAGCAAGAACTTATTTTATTCTTACTTTTCTCTCTTACTTTGTTGTTGCATGCAATTTAAATTCTTTTTTTCCTTTTTCATTATTAACGATGTTTGGAGTTGTCAATCCAAGCCTCAGATCACCACAGAAAAGCTAACATCAACCCCAGTGCTGATATGCTTTCAGGTACGCAGCAAAAGAACTTATTGTTTTAATAGAGCTCTGCAGCATTATTATAAGTAAATGGACAATTTGAATGAATATCTTTCAAAAAATGTAAGTACCTCTTGGAAACTCTGTAGTAACCGCTCTACTGCAGGAACTAGGTGTCTTCTATATGTCTTCTATATGTTTTGCACCTATTAAATTATTTAACCCTTATAGAAACCCTAAAATGTAGTTAGTTTTATAATTTGTCTTAAAGGTGATTATAAAAAGAAAGTAGATACCAAAGGACTTGTGAAATGTCACATCCCTGATGAGTTTGAATCTAGGCGATGTGGATTTAGACTGCAGGCATTGATTACTGTGTTCATACACCTCACAAAGGAAAGGTTTTGAAGGTTTACATATCAAAGAACAGGTTTGGAAATTTGATTTTTTCAGTTAAAATTAAAGCTCATCTCTTACATAATTTTGAATTCCACAATGATTAGTCTGTACTTTAATAATTTGTACTCCTTTCCCTGCAAATCTTTTCTACTCTTCTAATACCTCCCACATGGTGCTTTACATAAGTAATGATCTTATCTACATTTACTATAAAGCTCATATTAGGATGTATAGAAGAGGTGAGAATTTTCTACATTCCTCATAAAAACTCCAGCTAATTTTTATTCGGTATTTGAATCAAAAGTCAGTTAGGAAGTATGTGTGAAGACAGAGTAAATATGATAATTTCTTTATTTTGAAAAATGGAATAAATTACAATGGGAATATTGACTGATTGGATTGTATAAAAAAGAAAAATGGAGGATTATGGGAATATGGCTGATGGGGTAGACAGATAAACTTAGCTCTCACTAAAACAACTGAGAGGGAGTCTAGGGGTGACTTGGCGACCTGCTTAAGGGTAGAGCAGACCAGTACACTGCTTCACAACTAATGGAAGAGTCAGGGACAGAAAAGAGGAAGCCAAAATAGCAAACTGTCAGTTACTGATCCTCCTGGCTGCCAGGAAGGGCTCCCCTCCCCCATTCCTGAGATATCCAGTGAGGTGAAAACACCTGGCAAATAGTATATAAGAGGAGAACAGACTTCTTCCTTGCCAGAACCTGTACATATATACAGAGTGGAGCGGGGCAGGGAGTGCTCTGGGTCATCTAGGAAGGTGCTACAAAGAAAAGGAAGCCAGAGAAAACTCTTGAGTTTCTCCTGCCTGTGGCTGAAAGTGGCACTTATAACCCACCCTCAGGACAAGCAGCCTAAGTGGAGCTGCCAGCTTTCTCCACCAAAAGTAGTGTGGTGGCAACCTCCCTGGGAGGAGAAAGGGTTGGAGAGGGTGGAGAGTGGTCTCTTTGTGGTTATTTTAGCCAGCCAAGTCCCCCTTGGGTGTCAGAAGGGACCCTGACATAACAGGGATAGGGGAGGGGGATCTCCTGAGGCAAGCTGCCAAGCTCAGCAGCCTAGATAAAGGGAGGAATTACATCAGAAAGGAGATGGGGATGGCCTCTGGCAGGCTGCCAAGCTTAGCAGCCTAGGTAAATAGAGAATTTACATCAGAAAGGAGGCTGAGATAACCAGGAGGGAATAGGTGCTGATAGGTTTCTGAAAAGTCTAGCTACCCTAAGAAGGCATGTTAGCTCAGTGGAAGAACTCTTGCCTAGGATATACAAGGTCCATGCTCCAATCCATGGCTCCTCTCTGAGAAGTGTTACAAGGTTATTAAGCATCAGTGAAACTTTAAGACAGGGAACATATTGACATCCACTTTGTATTAGCTTTTATTGGATTTCTTGCTTAAAAAAAAAAGAGGTTCCTTTTTAACTTTTCTTATTTTACTCATTAAATCCTGGCTTAAAACCTGCAGAGGACAGGCTGCAGTGTGATTGATTGTTGAATAGCAACTGCCTGAGAAGATCACTAGGGGTCCAAGAGAAAAGG
>JAQZBX010055312.1:0-18453 GCA_029593785.1 Cabassous unicinctus | reverse complement strand
AATACTGCCAAACTGTTTTCTGAAAAGATTCAGTTCATCTCCATCCTCGCCGATACTTGTCATGTTCAGTCTCTTTAAGTTTACCCATTCTGATGGTTGTGTAGTAGTAACTCAATGTAACTTTAATTTTCATGATGTAAAAAATTTTAAAGAAACTCTAAAAAGCATTCACTTGGACCACAAAATGCACCAAAACAGAAAAAAACAAAGAAAAGATTAACAAATTTTAAACAAAAACCTTCAGATAAAAGTTTTTCTCATGCCAAAAAAGACCACCAACAAAATGCACATATATATGTATCATTTACCCCTGCTCCGTGTTCTGCTTCTGCTTCTAGTCCGGCTCCTATCCCTATCCCTGTCACGCAGTCTCTCTTTACTCCAACTTCGACTCCGACTCCTGCTGTAACTACGACTTCGCCCTCGTCTTCTATTGTATCGGTCTCTGTATGAATCTCTTCGAGGAGGGTTTCGATCATAATCTCTTTTACGAGAACGATCATCTTTTTTCCTCTCATCACGACTTCTAAAGAAATACATGAAAAATTTCATGTAAATAATTTTAAATGGATACAACAGAAAACCAATTAAATGCAAAAGTCACAATTATTTTAACATTATAATTCTTCATACCACTGTCCAAAAATAAATATTGAAAGACTCAAACAACTGGGGGAAAAAAAATGAGTATGTTCTGTTTAAGCACTCTAATATCCCTTTAAAGGGATCTTTAAATATAGGCAGCTACTCATATGTCTTACAGTACATACAGAACAGAATGTCTTATACGCTTAATCTCATATATATATAGGCACATATCACGTGCATTCTATTCTAAATGCATCTGAAGCCTTCAAGGGAAAAATAATTTATTCACACTTAAGAGAAACTTCAAGCAAGAAAACGACCTCACATTAAGATTCCACTGGAATGTGAAGGTAGAAATAAAAATAAAATTAATATTTATCAAGTGTTTTCTATATGTCAAGCACTGTTCTAAATTTCACTTTAATAATCTATAAATTTGACCTAGATTTTCTTGGTAGAAAAGGAACTTTCCTATACTTGTAAAAGAGTGGAAGTTACTTGCTACTATATTGAGAATGGCTCAATGAATCGATCACCTATTTTCTCTGTATCGGGAGCTTGACTGGGGAGGACTGTGATTTAGCCTTCTAGAAAACTTCTTCTCTCGCTCTTCCTCCTTTGTTATCTGAAGTACAAAGAAAAATGTATGTAAGTTTAGCAACAGTTATTCCTTGCCATGGTGCTATTTTAATGGCTAAAATAATATTAAAATACAGGAGCTAAACTGTCTTCTTCTTTTAAAAGTATTGAAACAAAATTAATTCCTCTACAAAGTACAATCATTCTATTTAGCCACAAAGGCAGGCCTTTTGAAAGTTAA
Organism: Cabassous unicinctus; assembly: GCA_029593785.1. NCBI lineage: Eukaryota > Metazoa > Chordata > Mammalia > Cingulata > Chlamyphoridae > Cabassous > Cabassous unicinctus. The sequence continues at coordinate 17,045 of JAQZBX010055312.1, read as the reverse complement.
AGTGAATAGCAAAGAAATTCATAAATGCTTATCCTAGATAACAGTGGTAAGAAAACATTTTAAGTAAGTATCCTCATTGTAAGAAAATTAGTGAAAAGCCAAAGTGTCCCATTTGGGATGACAGATTATATGCAAACCCTATCAAGAGGCCAAACTATGAGAAAAAAACACTTCAGAATTTTCTCTTAATAGTTTGTTTTTTCTCATTTAAGGACTTTCCTTACCCACCTCTACCGCCACCGCCCCCCCATGAAGAAAACAGGTACAAATATAACCCTTCTGATGCACTTCCCTTCTATTTGTACTCTTGCAAGTAATTTATACTGACAGATCATCATATTTCACATCTGAGAACTTTCATTACACCTACAACATTTAAAACCCAGACTTGGAAACAGATGTAACTCAAGTGGTTGAGCTTCTGCTTCCCACGTACAAGGTCCCGGGTTCAATCCCCGGTGCCTCCTAAAAAAACAAAAACAAACCAACAAATGAAAAAACCAACTCTCACTGGGGAGCAGACATAGCTCAGTGGTACCAGCTCCTGAGTTCAATTTCTGGTACCTCCTGAGAAAAAACAAAACAAAAACAAAACAACAACAAAAACCCAGACTGCTGGGTTTTAACAGTTCAGAAAGATCAAGGATAAATATCTTCTACAACTGGTCAAGAAAACTACGGTGAAGTATTACTGTACCAAAAGACAAAGACTAAAGCTTTGCCACTAACTTACTTTAGGGGAAGACTGCTTCTCAAACCAAGGGCCCTTAATTTATTAAATATTTTTGAGAATTAAAATATGATTTATTTCTGCATTTTCTGCATGGTTTTTCTGTAAACCTACAACTTCTCAAACTATGTATGTAATTTATACAGCAAAAATGCGGAACCAACCCAAACACCCATCAATGGGCAAACACTTAAATGAATGACTATATATCTCTATGTGGCATAAACAGTTGCCCACACAATATCCACTCTCCCTTTCTTCCTTATTAACAGATCCCCTATATGTTTGGTTATGAAATATGTATAGTTATAAAATTACACTTCTGGTATAGACTGAAGTGACCAGTGAGGAGTAAACAAAGGCAGTGAGTGGGGGCTTCCAGGAAAGTTCTTTTAAGGTGGCTAACTCAGTTGGGAGGCACACCCTTTGTCCTTGCTCTATTTTCCTTCCTACTGCCACCCAGTTATCCTGTCTGCATTCCAGGTAGCTGCACAAGAAGGATGGTGGAGAAGAAAATGAAAAGAACTCTAGGTCCTTTAAGACCTGGAACCATCATTCTACCCTGGCTGTCTACTTCAGAACTCTTTTATACGTCACAGAAAAACTGACCTTTTGTGCTTTTAATATTAGTATTATAAATGGAATCTAATCCCAATACACTAGACAGTACAAAATTATGCAGTTGATTTAAAAGAATATGAGCAATGAAACATTAAAAAGATTTAAGATATTTTTAACTAAAAAAAGCAAGGGCCAAACTATACGGTACATAGCATTCGGGAGGGAAATATTCTTGAGTGCAAGAAGAACTGGAGTAATATATGTGAAATTAAAGTAATAATATTGGATGTCACATTCAGATATATAAAGAGGGAAAAATAAATTTGTGAATTACTATTTAATAGTATATATATCATTGCAATATATATATGTACTACTTGTATATCTGGAAAAAAAAAAGTATGAGGAAAGAAAACAAAGGTCACAACCACAGTTCCCACAGCACAATCTTTCAACGATAACAACTACGATTTTCATAGAACCTATCAGGTCTTACATACATTATTTTACTTATTCCTCACAACAACCCTGTAATATTTCCATTTCACAGTTGAGTAAACTGAGGCTCTGAAAAGTAATGCTCTCAAGGTCATAAAACAGGGAACAGTAGAATCCAAACTTTAATGAAGATTTGTTTAACCCTAAAGTTGTGCTAACTGCAGAAATCTAACAGCTTAATTGTCAGGAATTATTTTTGCTGTAATTAAAAGCTTTGAAACCAAATTGAGATTATCGGAATTAGATGAAACTATTATAGAGTGAACAGAGAAGCTTATACAATACAGAAAAAATTTTCAAAAATATGAAATCCATTGCTCTGTGAAAGTCCTTTTATTTGACTATCTTAAAAATAATCACCTAGTAAATGCATGTAGCACAGAAGCAAACAGATCTGTCAGTCTAATTATTTTCATAGAATACTGATAAGACTCCATGGCTATTAAATCCTGTGCAGAACAGTGTTAACAGCAGGCCTGAGACTGCTATCCTTAGAAAGGTCTGCTTGCAAAACTGGCCCTTGGCTGACATCTGGGAATCTGCATTTTGGGAGGGTTCCCACCATTCCCTGGTAAGAGTGGCTCACTGCACCCGAACTGTTTTTGTAAACAATATGGTTTATGATGAATATCTGCTTTCCTTCTGAGAGTCTGGAATTTGGGTACATTATTCTAGGTAGAGGGTACCTACATGACTATACTCCAATAAAAATTCAGGGCAATGAGTCTCTAATGAGCTTCCTTGGTAGACATTTCACACTAGTTGCCACAACTCTTTGCTGGGGGAATTAAAAGTGTCCTGATGACTCCACTGGGAGAGGACTCTTGAAAGCTTGCACTTGTTTTTCCCCAGACTTCACCCCATGTGCCTTTTCCATTTGCTGATTTTGCTGTGTATCCTTTCACTCTAATAAATATAGCCGTGAGTATAACTATACACTATGAGTTCTCCCAGTGAATCATCAAACCTGGGGGTGGTCTTGGGGACTCCCAACAAAGACAGGAAATAAAACTGTTTAATTTTTCCGGATATGTATTTAAAGAACATTAAAGAATAACACAAATCCTTACCTCTTCTTTTTTTATATCTTTTTCTTGGTGCTGAAAAAATTCTACCTTCAGGCTTCCTGATGACGGCTGTTCTGGAGGAGGTAGATAACTCTTTGTATTCACAGCATCAAAAAGTTTTTCCACAAATATCTGTGTCTCTAAAAGTAAAACCAAAGTGCCACAGATAAAAAAGACATATGCTAAGATATTAATTCTCCACTTCTACACATCAGATCCCTGACAGGATGAAATATATCTGGAAATTTATAAATCTAGAAATTATACTAAGGCTAATAGCTCTCCAACCAATGTACCATAGCACAAGTCCCATGGTAACACTGATCCATTCAACTTTCAGGTTGGTGGAGGCTGGAATGGCCAGAGCCTAAGGGCCAGTCACTTCCAGCTGTGACAAGTCTTTTCCATATACCCTACTCACTGTGCCAAACACAAATATTATCATTCTTTAGACATAATAAGCAAAGTAAAAAAAGTTGAGAAGTAATGTGCAATACAATATTCAAAGTAGTTTCCTAAGCAATAATATCTTTAAATAAAGGATTCAGTCATTTTCTTAATCTTTTTACCTATGTAAGGGAAACGTATCAGCATGCTTTAAGAATAAGCATAAGAATCCTAACTGAACAGATGGCTTCCATTTTAAGTGAGCTATGGAAATAATCAGTAATAAGTTTGTTCAACTTTGTTTCAATTAGATCCTGTCTTTTACTGGATACTCTGGATAATCTTATTTTAAAATAATTTTTAAAAATAAAGTAATATTTTTAAACAGAAGATCTTACCTTTCTGAAGAAATACATCTAGCTGATCAATACATAATGCCTTTAACTCCTTTTCACTTTTGTCTTTCTTTACCAAAGCCAGAACATATTTTGCTAGGGCTGATGGATCTGCATCACAGCTGAAGGAAAAAGCAATGTTAAGAAAATTTAACCATTAAAAAACTGCACATTTTACAACTTCCAGACAAACTAACTTAATAGATATGATAAATAGTTAATTGAGTTACTATATGTAAAAAAGCACCTGGCTTATGGAAGGTACTCAAGAAATTTAAGTTTTTCTCTTTCATATTAATATATTTTACATGGTATATGCAGCATCCTTCCAAATAATATATACTATTTATATTTTTTAAAAATCAATAGGTTTTATTAAAAAGTCATAACAAAGTATATAAACAATATTAAAGCATCATAAACTGATATAATTTGTATGGTTCTAATACCAAAAGGCTCCCTCCACACACAGACACCCAGAACTAGCCAAATAGCAAGAAAAATTATAAGGAGCAATAAAGGGAAACTTGAAAACACACTGTACAATACACTAAATAAACAGCAGAAAAGAAAGTCTAGAAATAGACCCAAATAAATAAAAGAATTTAGATTTTATAAAAGCAGCATCCATCAAATCAATGAGGAAGAGATTTTATAATAAATGGTGCTAAGAAAGCATAGCAGTTATCTTTTATAAAACCAAGTTGGACCCATAATTCATTCCATATACCACAATCAGATATTAAAATGTAAAAATACGAAATCATTAAAGTACTAGAAGAAAACATGAAAGTTATTTTATAACTATGGAGTAAAAAAATATAATATAAAATACACATATCATGAAAAGGTTAATTATATAAAACCAAAAAACTGTGGAATGAAAACAGAGTCAAAAGACAAATAAAAATAGCTCAAATAACTTATCGCAAAAGGCAAATCTACCTTAACATACAGAGTTCTATTAATAAGACCACCACCACAAGATAAAAAGGTCAAAAGATATAAACAGATACTTTACAGAAAAATAAAACGGGCTCTTAAACACGAGTAAAACTACAACCTCATTCACACGATAAATGCATTTACACTACACAAAAATACTATTTTTTACTATCAGGTTGGCAAAATCCAAAAAAAATATGAAAATATATTCTAGAGACAAAACTATAGGCTGCTTTCATACATTGCTGCTGGTGCAAGTACACTGGTAGTCCCTAGAGAGTATTTTGGCAGTATCTATCAGAGTCACAAATACCTATCTACACCCTTTGACCCAACAAGTTTACATCTATGAATTTATCCTACGGATATATGTACATGTTCATAATGACATAGATGCAAGTTATTCACTGTTGCAATGACTGTATAATAAAAAATGAACAAATATCCACTGACAAAGGACTGGGAAAATAGATTATACTAAATCCACAGAAGGTAATGGCATACAGCAAAAGCATATAAAATAAGAATGAGGAAGCTTTTGTATTTTGGAGAAATTTTCAATATATATAGCTTCAAAAGCAAGATAGAGAAAAAATTTGCACAGTATGTTACCAGTTATGTGAAAAATGGTGAAATAATATTTTTGGAATGGCTTGTTTGAATAATAAATACATAAAAGAGTAAACAAATAGCTAATAACAATGGTTTACTTGTTGGGGGATAGGAAATAAGTGAAGGGGGACAGGATCAAGAGGAGATATTTCTGGTAGCTGAACTATGTTCATGCTATTCAAACAAAACAGGTAACTGTTTAAGCTAAAAAATTTTTCTATTAAAGATCATTTTACAAGCTAGGTTAAATAAATAATAAAATGATAGCAATGGTTAACCACTAACATTTACTCAATACTTAAGTTTGTGCCGTATACTGGGTCCTTATGTTACATACCATAGTTAGCACTCTCTCATTGTACAAATAAAGAAACTGAGGCTGGGGAAAAGCTAAGAAAACTGCCCTAGACAACATGACAAGTAAATAACAGAATGAAGATTTAAACCTAAATCTCTTATTCCAAAGTCCACGCTCTTAACCACTACAGTTAACTGTCTTTTACAATAAGTTGTCCAAAAACTAGATCTGCAATTTACTTATTGCTAGAAACATCAAGAGTTTCAGCCATCAACACTCTATCTACCCAATTACTCCTTTTAAAAACTATCCACAATGCCTCCACCTCCTTTTATCCTCAGTCACTGCCCAAGACATAGTTCCTATAGCTTACCACCTCCGGTAACCTCCCCTTTCAAGCTTAATTTTCAAAGTTCATTATATTAAGCAGCCTCTAAACAATTCCTCAGCCACCTGTGCCTCACTTTCCTTCCATTATCCTTCTATTTCACAGGATGGCAAAATCCCAACCTAGTAATCAAACCAAAGGTCTCAGCTTAGACTTAATTTCCTAGCTTGGTAGCAAAACTACAATGGCTTACTTTCATGCCATAAGTGATGCTTAATAAATCAGATTTCCAATGATACTGATGACACAAAAAGGTTTAACAATCAGCTTTTAAAAAAGATAAAGGAATGGCACTAGGGAAGCAGAACAGGAAGGTAACATGAGATGACAGAAGAGAAAGGAATAACAGCAGTTCATTTGAGGAATAGATACATACATGATATATTTAACATATCCTTCATGTTTATTGCTCTTCATTTTTGAAATGTGGGCAATTTTAACTCTAACAGTAAACACAGAAAAGAGATTACACATGTTCTACCTAAAGTACAAATGCTAGAGTATTAGTGGTGAAGAACCCATACACATTAAAATAAATCCAGAAAACTAACATATCAAAAAGTCTCAATTTTATACATATCTGGAATAGAATATATAATAGTTCTATAAATGTATAGAAGTCACATGTCATTGAATTAAAAAGTACATCTTAAGAGAGTAGACAGCTTTGATTGCACAGTATAATAACCTATGGAAAAAACCTAATCACAAGTATATCAAAAGACCTAATTTAGCCATCTGTGTTTTGTTATGTTATTTGTTTTACAAAGCCTGCACAGAAGTTTGAAAGAATGGGCTGGACTTAGTGACTTGCTTCTAACAAATACGGCAGAAGTATATCTAACTTTTGAGATAAGATCATAAAAGACAGCATAGCATCCTTCTTTCTTTCTCTTGGATGACCTGTTCTGGAGAAGTCAGCTGTTATGTCCCGAAAACACTTGAGCAGCCTTATGAAAAGGACCATGTGGTGATGATGAGTCCTCCAGACAATAGCCACACATGAATGAAATTAGAAGAGGATTCTACAGTCCCAGCTGAACCTAGAGAAGATTGAAGCCCTGGCTGACAGTTTCCTGTAACTTTATGAGAGACCTGAACAGAAACATCCAGCAAAGCAGCTCCCAAATTCCTCACCCACAGAAACTATGAGATGACAAATGTCTGTTTAAAGCTACTAAGTTTCAGGGTAATTTATTACTCAGTAATCATAAATCAACTTTTTTAGTAAATCTATTTACATTTATTACAAAGACGTGAGGTAAATTATGACCGAAACAAGCAGCAGGAGAAATAATATCCATTTTAATGGTACACGAGAGATTTTAAAAAACACTTTTACTTTTTCTTTCAAATTTACTTCATATACTTACCAACAAAAAACCTTTTTAAATACAGATAAAATGGCTTAAAATAAATTAATTTTTTGTTTTACCTTAATGAGCATGGAAATACTTAAGAGCTGTGATGAAATGAGAATGATGAAATGAAACAATAACTTCATGGTATGTCTATGGATATACATGCAAGAGAAAACTGGTAATATTGCATGAGAGACCATGAAACAGTACTTATTCACATTAAGGTAACCTGAATCAGCATAATCAACTAGACATCAACCTAACTAGACATCAAGCTATATATATTTAGTTTGCTGGAAATCATATGACATATAACACTATCATCTGTGTTATCTTCTGTTATATTGCAACTGCTGTTTATAAATGTCATTTTACATTTCTCTTAATCAAACAACCAAATTTGTTCCATTCTTCACCCTATTGTTTTATAAATGGGACACTGTCGAAGTAAATAAAAATGTTATCAGCTAAATATGTGGAGAAAGACCTTTGTGATTTTTGTAATTATTATGGTCTACAGACAACAGTTTTATAAAACAGAAAGATACAATTTCATAGTCTATGTTCTGATCATTCTTTGCTTAACATTATCTACGTAGGAATCACTTGGAATCAAATAAAAAACGAACTGAAGCCACAATAACAACAAATCAACTACCACACACAAAAATTCTAAATGCTAGAAGTAGGCTGAATGGCCGATTACATTTAAAATTTTAAGAGCTCAAAGTATATAACAGAAACTAGGTTTTATAATAAATTTCACATTTAATAGCAACTGCTGAATTTGCATTTGCAATTTTTTCTTAAGTCCTATAAGCCGTTCCATTTTTATTTCAATATATTTGAAAACAAAAAAAATCATATACCTGCAAATTTAAAAAAATAAATAAGCCATATTTTTTAATAATATACCACAATATCATGGATCAGAGACATGTGATCTCTTCTTTTTGTCTTATTAATTAAAAGTACTAGTGTGTTATTTGAACACATAGCAATGATAAGCTGCACTGCAAAATTAATGAAATAAAACCATTTAAATTAATCAAAAGAAGGTTTTATTCAGATAATAAGAGGTCAGTTATTTTTAAAAAAACTTTTTAAACATTTATTTTTAAAGAAGCTTCACATTACATAAATGTTACATTAAAAAAATAGAAGGGATTCCCATATGCCCCACTCCCTCCCCCTTCACACTTTCCTACATTAACAACATCCTTCATTAGTGTGGTACATTTGTTACAATTGATGAACACATATTGAAGCACTGCTACTACCCATGGACTACAGACTACATTATAGTTTGCATGCTGTCCCACATAATTTTGTAGGCTATGACAAAATATATAAAGGCCTGTATCGTTCACTGCAATGTCACACAGAACAAATCCAATGTCCTGAAAATGCCCCCACATTACACCCATTCTTCCCTCTCCCATCCCTCAGAACCTCTGGTGGCCACTGCCTTTATATCAATGATAAGAGTTCTTCCATTGCTAGAATAATAATAAGTCTATAATAGAATAATAGTCAGTCTACTTTGGTCCACTGTTCATTCTGCAACCTTGAGGATTTTGGAATGGTGATACCGTCTCTGCTTCTAACTGAGAGGGAGGTTAGATCCCATGGGGCAGATGGATGGAGTTATCTTGCTTGCAGTTGCAGACACTCTCTGTTCCTTGAGATGGGTGTTGTCCATCATCATCTCCTTGGTTAGGTGTCCTGGGTAAGTCCAATGAACTGAGAGTAGGTGTTGCAACTCTACTGAAATTCAGGGCTCAACTTGCACATGGATGGACCAAAGATTAAGTCTCTGGGACATATATTTAGCAAGCCTAGTGCTAACTACAGGTTCAAATAAAAGGGGCAGAAGAGCCATGTGTAGAGAACCTATAAATGAGCGAACCCTATATTTTTAATGCATAATTTTTCTGTTAACCCACAACTTTTCAACTTAAAAAAAAAAAAGAAAAAGACAACAAATGTTGGCAAGAATATGAAGAAACAGAAACCCTTACAACACATTGCTGGTGAGACTATAAAATGGTGCAGCCATTTTGAAAGTAGTTTGGCAGTTTCTTAAAAATTTACCATAAGACACAGCAATTCCTCTTCTAGTTATCTACACAAGATAAACGAAAACATATATCCACATAAAAACTCACAAATGAATGTTAACAGCAACATTAACATATCCCCAAAATGGAGACAACCCAAATACCTATCAACCAATAATGGAAAAACAAAATGCGATATATCCATTCAATGGAATATTATTCAGTCATAAAAAATGATGAAGTACTGATACATTCTACAATACAGATGAACCTTGGAAACATTATACTAAGTGAAAGAAGCCAGACACAAAAGACCACATGAATAAAATTTAAAAAGCATAAATAAATAAAGGGGGAAAAAAAAGACCACATAATGTATGATTCAATAGGGCTACATAACACAAATAGCGAAACCTATCATAAACAACTATAAACAATGGACTACCGTTAATGGTACAATTACAAAAAAATGTTCTTTCCTGAATTGTAGCAAATGTACTGTGATGTGAATGTTACATATCTTGTCAGAGCTAGACTTTTAACCCTCTGCTACACTGCTAGCATCCTGGAAATGTGTGGAAGCAAAGTGGGGCTGCAATCCTTGGAGAAGTGAGAGATTGGAAATCCAAGTGTTTACGAAGTCTCACTTTGCTTCATCCTATTGGACTCCTTATTGTTCTGTATTTATGTTAGTATCCTACCTCAGGTTCTTTTTGTTAGGGTCCCTCTGCCTGGGGTGTCCTTTTTCCAGACATATTGTATATATGGATGTATTTTTGTACTTACTGATTGTCTTCTCCCTTATATCCCCAAAGCAAATTCTGTGGGGTCAGGGACTTTATTTTTTTTCTAAGTTGTATATCTCAGGATCTAGAACAGTGTCTGACACATAGCAGGTGCTTTAATGAGCTTTGGCAAATTAAATATCCAAATTACTATAAAGTCATCCAAACCAGTGATTTTAAATGCATAAAAATAAAACCTCCATCAATCTCAGAATATATATATATTAAAGACAGAACTAGTAAGAAATGCATTTTGATTTTAAAAAAAGAGTTGAAGGATTCCAGCTTCATGTATACCCACACTTTAAAAGCAGAGGGGTGACCATTTGTATATGGGGAGGGATATACACCTAATTACATAAGTTAGAGAAGCCAAAAGCAATGCAGAAAAATAAAATTTACAATAAAATTTCCTAAAGGAACTGCATTTAGGAACTGCATTTTCTTAAGTAGTATTTTAAATAACATGAATTATATTATCCATACATAGGTTGAAATTAATCCTCCTAACACACTAGTCGTATTAGTTTTAGTTTTTACATAATTTATGTTTTTCAAAACAGTAAGATAAAGAAAGTTAAAACAATCAAGTAAAGTATTTTGAAAAGAAGTTTGTTTTGTTTTGTTCAAGTTTCTTGGAGGTTTCAGAAATTCAGTGAAAGATAACTGATGGAATTTAACCCAAGCTTCCATTTTCAGTAACCTTCAAAAAAGGAGAAGCTGGGGGTGGTAGTGGGGAATTAAAAATTAAATTTAAATATGTTAACTCAGTAACTTTAGAACACCCACATCTGTTCCTACCAAATTTTCATTTTATATTCAAGAAAAATATCTAATTTGCATCAAAGTCATGATTTTTTTATTCTGAACTTAGGACTACCCTTTTAAAAAGCTGAATTTTATTGCAAACAACAGAACACATATAATGAAAAATTCAATTACCTTAGTTTTATTATATAGCTTCAATCAATTCAAAGAGAGAGGCAAAAAGAGGTCATTTGTACATATTAATTAAAGGTTAACCATTAGGGTTAAATTATTACACACAAAATACAAAATAAAATCACCATCACAAAATAACCATATTTAAATATCCTCAATGAGCATCACACAAACCACTTCTTACTACTGTAAAAACTCATCATAATATGTAATTATAACACTGAAAAATATTCCAAGTCAGTTCCTTTATTCCCTTAGACCACAAGAAATAGCAGTGATTCCTTCTTATCTTGAGAACAGTGATTCTCAAACTTTTTGGTCTCAGGATCCCTTTGCACTTAAAAAGGAGAGAACTCCAAAGAGCTTTGTTTGAAAAGATTGTAACTATTAATATTTACTACCATATTAAGAATTAAAACTTGAAAAATTTTTAAAGTATTAATTTAGTGTAAAAAATAATAAACCTATTACAATTTAACATAAATAACCTATTTTTATTTAAAAATATATGTTCTAAAACAAAATAAAACTTTAATGAGAAAATTATCAATGTTTTACATTTTTTGCTTATCTCCTTAATGTCTGGCTTAATAGAAGACCGACAGATTCATGTATCTGCTTCTGCATTCAATCTGTGTTGTTTGGTTGAAATGTATGAGGAAAATCCTGCTTCACACAGATACATAATTGGAAAAGTGAGGACCTCACAGATCCCATGAAAGGGTCTCAGGAAACTCCAGGAATCCTCAGACCAAACTTGAAAACCACTGTTTTAGTATATTTAGAAAATATCTATTGTCTAATTCAAAGACAAAGACAATCTTCAAACTCAAATAATGAAATGACAAAACCAAAGTAAAACCCTATACTGTTGTGTACAAATAGTAGCCCAAATGGCAAACTGAGCACAGACAGTTATGGTTTCAGCATCATACCACAGAACTCTCTCATAAAAGAAAAATGGAAGTGCAATGAAATGCTAATCTGGCAGCCCAAAACATAACTCCACATTTAGGCATATTTCTACTTCATTCACAGTTGAGGAAGAGTTGAGTTTTCTGGGAAAGGGCTGGCTCCTAAAAGCTACCCTTTCATTTACTCATATGCCAATGCATAGTCCACCTAGTTATAAAGCAGTTCTGAGGTAATTCATCCCCCTTCAGTTACTAAGAAGGGAGATGAGGGGATGGGGAACATTTTCTCTCATGATCACTGAGGCAGAATTATCCAAAAGAAACAGCACTAGGAGGACTAGAAATCTGAAAATGCTAGTTCGGTCATTCTGTGTCAACTTGGCTGAGTCAAACGCTTAAAACCAGTTTCTTCGTATTTAGAAAAAAAGAGGAAAAAAGGTCTGGTTATTGCGAAGTGGCTGCATATGGCATATATTCACTTATAAGTCTTTTTCTAATATTGATAACAAAATCATGTTGAAAATTTTTCCTTTAAAAATGAATTGTTATCAAAGAAAAACAAAACAAAACAAAACAAAACACCGAATTGTTCTACACATTTTTCAGCTCACAAATCCCAGGACTAAGAAAACTGGGCCTCAGTTTCTTCATCTGAGGTTAACAGCTGGCTGCCAGTTTAGAAATAATCAGAGGACCAAATAAGGAATGATAAAGATTACAAATAAGAAAACACTTTATAAACCTGCCAAACACCATAACAAATGTTAAGGGATTACTAATGGATGAAATATGATAAACATTTCAAAGTTATAACCCTAAGAATATGCTTGGTTAAAATCTGGTGACTTTAAGTACTATGCCCTTTCAAAACCACTTTGTCTTCTAAGCCAAACTGTTAGGCACTGGACTGGACTCCAAAAAAAGTAGAGTTCTCAGATTTCTAGACTGGTCACTAGATAAGTAATCCTGGATTAGCATTATATTTCCCTATGCTTCAGTTTTCTCACTTTTAAAAGGAAGATACTGAACCTGTGAATATGATCTGAAAAAGTGGGTTCTTTTTAGGAATAAAATGCTAAGCTTTCACCATCATTGCATTCCCTTCCCCTTCCCAGCAACTTTATTTAACTCAGGGGTTCTTAACCAGGAGTCCATGGAAAGATTTCAGGGGGTCCTTGAGACTGAATTTTAAAAATATCAACTTATCTTTATTTTCTCTGACCTCTAACTGAAATCTAGCATTTCCTTCACTTATGAATGTATGCAATAAATAAATTACAGTAGTATTCATTTCACCGAACTGTCAAAGGGGTCCGTGAAACAAAAAGGGTTAAGAACCCCTGATTTAAATGAACTCCAAAGTAATTCAGTATGCAGACTAGTAGAATCTAAAGTGACAATTTCTTCCCCCCGTAGGTCCTTTGAACCTTTGAGAGGGTCAGATAATACCTAAAATCTACTAAGTAGAAATATTTTGTGTATTTCACCTTAACGTGCCAGTCCCAGTCAGATTATCTTCTCTCCTTTGTGAGCTTAATGATCTCTACATATTTCTAACCACTGTTAAATTGGAACTATTAGTATGTTTGCCTTGTTTCCCCTACAGGGATTCTAAGTAAATATTCTCCCTTTTCCCCAGAACCTATCAGGATGTGTTGAAAAATATCTACCAATCGTACCCACATTATATAAGGGCATATTAGATGAGAAGCGTTTTAACCAAAACTCTCAACAACTCTCACAGTTTATGTCAAATCCAATTATGATGAATATAAAGGTGTACTAACAAGTTCTCAGATCTGTAACATACAAAAAGAAATCAATAAAAACTTCTCTGGCATTTTGACAAGTCCTTCTTAGTTACCTTTTTCTCCCATATCCTGCAAAGACAGCCCTTGCACACATTCAGTACAAAATTTCCAAGTATATCACTGTCTTCTCTCTTCCTACATCCTACAATAAGAAGCATAATGTGCCAAAGTCCAAGTTCAGGCATTTCACAAATCACCCTTAAACTAGAATAAAAAATTGTTAGCTAGTCTTCCTGTCTCTAAAATGCTCCAATCTAATCAAATCTCCACATTCCAAAAATATCATTCTAAAACAGAGATCTAATCAAGTTACTCCGTTGCTTTAAATAATCTTCCTCAGTATCCCATAACCTACCACCCAAAACATCCAAACATTTCAGCATGGCAATAAAATCCCTTCTTAATCTGAAACCAACAAAGCTAGCTGTATTCAAAAGCCTTTTCCTACTCTTTAATCATACTGAATATTCCTAATTCCGCCAAACCAAGTATTCTCACAGATGCTATCTGCTTTTCCAATTTGGGCTACTTAATGTCACCAGAAGCATCAAAGCTTTAGTACAATTCACTTTGAGAAAGTACATGAAAAACTTTACAGACTAGTCATACAAGTTTATGAAGTGGTTTTCAAAATGGGAAATAACTTTTTCAAGGTCTGACTACTATTATAAAGACTCAATTTTAAAAAATAAGAAACAGGGAGTGGATGTGGCTCAATCAACTGAGTGCCTGCTTCCCCACATGGCAGGTCCTGGGTTCAGTTCCCGGTGCCTCCTAGAAAAAACAAAAACAAACAACAGCAAAACAAATGATAAAACCAACTCAGGGAACCGGATGTGGCTCAGTGGTCGAGCACTGGCTTCCCACATACGAGGATACGAGGTTCCAGGTTCAATCCCCAGCCCTGGTACCTCAAAAACAAAAACAAAACAAAACAAAAACAACCCAAATGACACATAAAACATAATAATAATTAAGTAAACTTTGGTATGTTAACTCAAAAAAATTGGATTTCAGCTGTTTTTAAAATATAAAGACTACATATTAATACCAAAAGTACTGGGGTAGGGAGTGTGAGAAGGACTTTATGTTTCATTTCAGAGCCTTCTGGTAAAGTTTTCTTTGTTTTAAATATATGCAGGGATTACTTTAATAAATTTTTTAAAAAGGTTATTTTTTTTCCTATAAAGTAGTGGGTACATCATAAAGCATTATTAAAACAAAGTATAGAATAGCCACATGACAGAATAATATGGAACCACTGGAAAAGAAGGGGAATCAACTTAAGAATGTACTTACATGGGAGGTCGTTCAGAGTGTCTATGTTAACTGAAACATTAGTTGCAGAAACATGAATAATATGATACCATCTGTATTAGTCAGCCAAAGGGGTGCTAATGTGAAATACCAAAAAGGGGTTGGTCTTTATAAAGGGTATTTATTTGGGGTAGAAGTCCACAGTTACTAGGTCATAAAGCGTTAAGTTTCTTCTCTCACCACAGTCCACTGTCACGTGTTAGAGCAAGATAGCTGCCAGCGTTTGCCAGGGTTCAGGCTCCTGGGGTTCCTCTCTTCCCGGGGCTGCGTTTCTCTCCAGGCTTAGCTTCTGTTTCCTCCACAAGGTCAGCTGTAGACGATCAGGCGAATGGCTTGGGTCTCTTCTCCTGGGGCCTTCTTTCCAACATCAAAACTGCTTCTCAAAACTGTTCTTGCCATGCCTTTTATATTTGATTCCCCACCCACCAAGGGGTGGGGCTCAACACCCTAATCATAACCTAATCATGCCCAGATTAACAGATCAGTTTACAAGCATGATCCAATTATATTTTTGGAATTCATAATTACATTAAATTGGCTAACGGTTACACCATCTATGTAAAAAATTACATATTTACACACATTTACACACATGTACAAACTAGGTATGTTTACTTTTACAGATACATGTATGTTTATATATTTACTTATGGTAAGGGGTTAGGAGACTCACTTTTGGTGTGTATTTCTATACTATTTAAGTGGGGTTTTTTGGGGCACATTTATTATTTTTAATGTAAAGATCTGAAAAGAAATTGTGTTAAAGTAACTAATCAGGCCTAAAATTGCATGGGCATTATCATGGCAATGGAATACTACTCAGCAATAAAAAGGAACAAACTACTAGATATACATAACACTATAGATAAATCTCAGAAACATTACGTGAAGTAAAAAGCCTTACTCTCCAACCAAGAACTCAGGACTAGTATGCCAAAACTGGAAGAAGGGAGAAAGAATTTAAGATATCTGCCAAAACACTCCCAGTTTTCAACTACCAGAGTCTGGGAGCAGGGCACGAGGGCTAAGCAAAGTATTGAGTGGTTATCCTACAAAAGGGAAGAAACAACAGTGCCAAGAATGCTCCAAGTATTAAAGGCAGGAAGTGGGACTGAAGAGATCGCCTCAGCAACTCAAAAATCTGTCAACAGGGCTGTGAAATAAAGAGATATCACCCATACTTCCAAAAGCGAGGGGCTTGGAGGTAAAGCCCAGACAGATATCCAGAATCTCAGTAGTGTTCAGATTCCAGGCCTTGCCAAAGGGAAAATCCTGATCTCAAAACATTTGAAACCTGTGGTTAACTGTATCAAACTAAAGCTGTTATAAAGCCCAGAACCAGTTCAACTACAGAGCAAATGACTCACTCTCTACTCTAGAGACCTACCAAAAGAAAAGACATGTCCCTTAATAAGAAAATCTCATTTCCTTCAGTCTTTATAGTTCTTTTACATGAAAAGTCCAGAGTACAATCAAATAAAGCATACAAAATAGCAAGAGAAGAAACAGTCAACAGAAACAGACTCAGAGATGGCTCAGATGAAGAGAATTCCAAACAGGGACTTTAAGATAACTATGATAAAAATGCTAAATAATTTCTTGAAAAAGTTGGACAACATGCATAGAGATGGGAAATCTCAGCTGAGACACAGAAACTATTAAAAAAGAGCCAAATGGAAAATCCTAGAAATGAAAAATATATCAGAAATAAAGAATTCATTAGATGGGCTTTAGAGCACAGTGCACACTGTAGAAGAAAATATCGGTGAATTTCAAGTCAGGAAAATAAAAAGTATCCAAACCAAGAGCAAAGGGACAAAATTAAAATTTTAAAACATATCAAAGATCAGCAAGTCGTTATCAATCTAATATACAATCTCAGAAAGAGGAGAGAAAATGGGGCAGAAAAAAAATGTTTTATGACATAATAGCCAAGAACTTTCCAAAATAAAGTGTCTTCTTTTTTCCCTTTTT
>JAQZBX010055311.1:0-18455 GCA_029593785.1 Cabassous unicinctus | reverse complement strand
AATTAGGCTCAAATAAGCTCTTCCGCTGTGAAGTCAGGGAGCGCTCGGCCCATTCTCCTCTGGATTCCCGGCGCACCTCACACCCATTTCTGCTCCTGCCCTAAGTGTGGCGTCGTAGCTTTTTACCCGCCTCTCTCCCACTAGACTGCACGCTCCTGAGGGCAGCTAGTCTCCCTCTTTCTACGGCTAAGCGAGGAGGCTGGCACGCAGCCGCTCACTGCTCACTTATTCTGAGTAACCCGGTGACAGAACGAGGGAGCTCGCGGTCTACAGCAGTCACCCAGGTGCACAAGTGACCCGTGTGTCCACCGGCCACGGAAACCCGACGGACACCCAGCACAGAAGGCAGTGATCCAAGCTGGAAAACGGGTCAGGACCTTGCTGAGTGAGGAACTCAAGCATCAAAGTGTGTAAGAGGGTGAGTGTGCAACGGCCGAGTCAGCAGGCCACGCCCAGGGAAGGCACAGAGCCCGACGTGGCCGTCACGCACACCCACAGCCGTGGCCTGGGGGCCAGCATGTGGTGGGCACGACGATAAAGACTGTTGGATACGGGGAGGCACAGATTATCAGAGGCAAGAGGTGGAGAACCTGGGAAGTGCACAACAAAACCAATCAGGTGCTTTGAAGAAAGAGTAAAGAAGTTTCGTCCTTTGCTTGGAATTCTGAAGACGAAGGGAAGCACGCCAGCGTGAGCTCCCTGAGGGCAGTTACCCTGTCTTAGCCATCTCGGCACGTACATGATTAACGGAGTTGAATGTTTTCTGAAATTAAATAGAAATAAGGGGTAGCTCTAAAAACTTTTGTGCACCAGAGGACATTATCAAAAAAGACCTACAGAATGGGAGAAAATGTTTTGAAACCATGTATCTGATAAGAGTTTAATATCCTGAATATTTAAAGAGCTGCTACAACTCAACAACAGAAAAATAAACAAACCAATTTAAAAAGTGGGCAAAGGACTTGAACAGACATTTGTCCAAAGAGTATCTACAAATGGTCCAAAAGCACATGACAAGATTCTCAGCATCATTAGCCATTAGGGAAATGCAAATCAAAACAACATGTTGCGTGAAATAAGCCAGACACAAAAGGACTATTGTATGATCTCATGTGTATGAAATAATTAGAATAGGCAAATCCATAGAGTCAGAATTGGAATACAGGCTAGCAGGGGCAGGGTTTAATGCTTACTTGGCCCAGAGTTCTGGTTTGGGTAATGGTAAAGCTTGGTAATGGATGGTGGTGACAGTACAATGGGATCACCACCACTGAATTGTGTTGTGAAAGTGGGTAAAATGGGGCATTTTATGTTGCACATCTGTTACCACAAAAAAGCTTAAAAAAAAACAAAACTGAAGATCTAAACAATACAAAGAGTGAATCATAATGTAAACTAGACACTTTAGTTACTAATACAGTTATAATCATACTGGTTAATCAATTGTAAAAAGTGTACCGCGCTAATGCAAAAAGTTAGTAATAGGGAAAACTGGGCGTGCTGGTGTTGGGGCTGGAAATACGGGACCTGTGGACTTTCTCCATGATTTTTGCATAAATTTACAACTGCTCTCTAAAAAAAAGAAGAGGTGGCTTGATAACTGTCCCAACTATCAAGACGTTTTTATAAGCTTATGTGACTGGAATGGAATTGGGCTTGAATTTTCACACCCAGAATTTATATTTGACATAAAAGCTTCCCAATAAATAGTTACACACATTAGACTGTTTACTTTCTATTAATTACCATTCTGCAATTTACCTTAATTTTTTATATCATAAAATCTCTCTCAGATTACCACTTAATGCCATCCATTAGAAATCTTTTTACATTTTCCTTTGGTAAAACTT
Source organism: Cabassous unicinctus (assembly GCA_029593785.1). Lineage (NCBI taxonomy): Eukaryota > Metazoa > Chordata > Mammalia > Cingulata > Chlamyphoridae > Cabassous > Cabassous unicinctus. The sequence continues at coordinate 16,605 of JAQZBX010055311.1, read as the reverse complement.
CAGCAGGTGAATTTAAAGGCAAAAGATGGAATTTTTGTCAAATGAGTAATGTTTATGCAATACACAGGCAGCTGTTAGATAATGGATTTTTTCTCTTTTCTACCAATTCTAATTCATCACCTTATCAGGGGTTTTATACTTTTCTGTATGCTTTTTAAGATCTTATATTTAATATTTGAGAGTTTTTTAGCTCAGTACATAGCACCAGGATTTAAAATAACATTTCAGAAATAACAACAGAATGCTAAAAAGTATTTTCACCTAGACCCAGAGTTCACCGTAACAGACTGATCACCATTGTTTGCGTAATAACTATCACCAAAACTCACCTGAGCCGGAAGGAAAGAGTATCAAAGTATAACAATGGCAAATAAACTGGTGACTGTGTTTTGGTGAATTAGATCAAACACATTACGAATAGTTAGTGTATCACAAGGGTTTAACTAGAGGCATCCAGACCTTTCCCAACAAATGCCAATAATTACACTTGAAATTTTGTAATCAAAAGAATTTGGCATGTGAGAAGTGTGAGGAGCTCAACATGGCACAAAACAATAGCATGGGCCTCTGTAGCTTTACCTTTAAAGATGCAAAAAGAATGTCCCCAACTAATTCCAAGAAAAACTCCCTCCAGGTTTTATACGAAATTCACACTACTTGACAGCATTTATTATTTTCATTTCAAATCCAACCCTTCCATTCATTTTCCTGACTGTTCGTAACCATTGCTTTTAAATACAATCTTACCTTTGTTGATGGTGATAGCAAAGTAATTAAAGAAAAGCTACAAGTTTGGACACACTTAACGTCATCTGCATGTGATCAAATTTGAGTACGTGGAGAAACCAGTCACAGGAATCCAACGTCAGTTGGAATGAAATTTATATTCATCCCACAAAAGCTTTGACCCTCTTCAGAAAGGACTTAGAGAACGGGGATAGTTTTGGAGCATTTGCTAGTCAAGGCCACAGAGACCACAACCAAGGACCAACGGCCTTGCCAGTTATGAAACTGAATGTGACACACAATCAATGATGACACAAGAGAACAAGGAAAGCCTAATGCGTTTTGACAGAAATATATCCGCTACATGCCAGGCAAACATGACTTAGGCTTCGTCTTCATCTCAAAGTTAATCTGATCACCACATTTGGGATGGGAGGCCATGGCTTATGACTAGTCATGAAGCACGCTGAGCAGCCACTTGAGCCGGCTGTTCTCAGCAAAGAGGCCACGCCAGCCCGGACGGAAGCCGCAGGCAGGGCAGTGGCTGGGTGGCGGGCGTAGGGCAGGGCGAGGGGAGAAAGGAGAAAAACCCTATTTGCTGAGCACCTGCGTTAGAACAGGTCCTCAGTAAAGACAGATGGATTATTTTGTGTAATCTTCCTGGCAACAGGGCAAAGGAGATACTATTGGTCTCATTTATGGAGGAGAAAACGCTGAGGCTCAAAGAGGCAAGTAATACGTGGAGAGGGACATAGAAAGAGATGGGTATTGTCATAACGGGAATCTCGGGTGGGTCAGGAAGGCTTCGGAAAGGAGGGACACTCAGCAGAATCCTAAAAGGTGATTAAATTTTCAGCAGGAAAAAAAGGCAGGAAAATGTGTGTGTGTGTGTGTGTCTGGGGGGGTGCATTTCTTTTTGTCTCACCAAACTATAAAGTACAGAAATCATGTCTTGAGTTTTCAAGGGTACTGCACAAAATACACATTTGAATGAACTGAGCAGAACCAGAAGAGGAAGAGAGAAGAAAATTTACATTAGCATCTGCAAGGATCCAAGAGCAAATGCCCAAGACGTATGAAGGACTTCATGTTACTTGAACCAAATGATGCAAAAGAAAGCACATTCCTCCAGGCTGTCAGACGGCACTCAGCCTCTGCACGTCCTTCCACACTGCCAGTCTTGGGGTGTTTTGATTCTCAGACAAATGTGCCCTGTCGGCTTTAAAGGAAAGGGAAAAGTCTCTTTTGCTTTATCTTCTTCTAGGGACAAATTTACACAAGTCCAAATGTGCTTAAGACCAAGAGTAACCAAGTAGAAAGATAACCACTTCTGGTGTAGTCCTGTGTCTCAAAGGTCAGTTCTGGTTCCACGATTCCAGGAAGTTGATAAAGAGGCACGCCCATTTTACAAACTTTTTCTCCTGGAACTCTCTCCTTCAGTTTTTAAATTAAGCCAATGGTATTGCATTTTTCCAGAGGAGACAAATTCTGAATATGTTCCACTTCTTCAAAGTCCAATGAACGCAGCATTGGAAGAGTAGTAGGGGTTGAGAACATAGTCTGAAAACAAGGTACTTGGAAGGCATAACACGTCTCGTTCCATTTATAAAGTTACGGGAAACGTTAAACACCAGTGTGGTAGCTTGGAGCTCTGGGTCCCAGAATAAAACATGTTCTTCATCTTATTCCAATCCCGTGGGTGTGAGCCCACTGTAAACAGGACCCTTCGAGGAGGTTACAGTTTAGCTGTGGCCTACCTCAGCCGGGATGGGTCTTAATTCTATTACCAGGGCCTCATTGAGGAGAAGGACACAGGGCTGTCTTTCCAGAAGCTGGAAGCCAACGGGACCCAGGGGATAAAAATACCCACGCGTGCATTTTCCATGTGACGTGGAAAGCCAAGGACCAAGGGTCACCAGCTGCCAGCCCCAGAACGCCACAGTCTTCAGGGAGAAGGCCTGGCCTGGCTGACCTCTCGCCTTTGGACTTCCCCTGGCCTCAAAACCGTAAGCCAGCAAATTCCCACAGCTTAAGCCAACTCATCGTACGTGTTTGTTTTAGCAGCCAGGAAATTAAAACCACTTCTCCCGATGCTCTGGACATGCCGAACTCACACAGGCCCCACAGAAGGGTCTGGCAGCCCATCGTTCTCTAACATGCTCAGAATACCAGCTTAGCAATGCAATTCTCCTTGCCGCAAGACGAAAAGCATTTTTATAACAATATCCTAAGTGATAACACAAAGGTACAAGGTCAACTAGCATGCGCAGAGGTACTGAGTTCTCTGCCCTCCATGTTTCCTGATGTGGCAGTTTGAAATTATTTTTCCGAATCCCAAAAAGAGAAAGATTATTTTTGTGAACTAAACCATTTCTGTGGGCGAGAGACCCTATCAAATGGACTCCGTCAGTGAGGGGTGACTCAGGTTGAGCCTCCGCCCTCTTGCTGGCTCTGATAAAAACACAGACGCGGGGAAGGGAGCCGCCATGTCTGATCCTGCCACGGGAGAGGAAGGACTGCAGTTCCGCCCACAGCTGAGCTGCAAGGGGAGAAGCACCCCCCAGAGGCTCAAGGAGCTGAGGCCCAGGGAGAGACGAGCCATAATATACCTGAGTTGAGCTCAGGAAGAAAGCGGAGCAGCCGAGACTGAAAAAGGAGGCTGGGAAAGGGACAAGCCCTTTGCCTGGTTGCTCAGGGCTGAGCTCCAGGAGCCAGGCTCCCAGAGAGAGTGAGCCTGGAGGGAAAGGCGGGGACCGCGGCAGAGATTGGCCGCCACCTGGATGTGCCACATGCCTGGACACCAGGATCACCAGCAGCTGACTCTGGTGAGAAAACACCTCTGATGGTGCCTTGATTTGGATATTTGACAGACTAGGACCTGTAAGCTTTTACACCAAAGAAATCCCCTTTATAGAAGCCAACCCGTTTCTGTTACTCTGCACCAGCAGCCCTTTGGCAAACTAAAACACCTGGTATCAGAGATGCTCTTAAACTGAATCGATTGATGCTTGATCAGTATAGGTTTCTGTTCTATGGAAAATTAGACAAAAGCAAGAAAAAAAAAACCTTGAGCTAGTCAACATAGTATTTCCATTGTTTTCTCACTTTTTGTTCATCCTTCACCATAAGAATAAGAGAGTGGAAAGGGAAGCGGTTTTTTCCTTCGGCAGTTCTATTTTGCTAATTGACATCCAAGATTATGCTTCTATTTCTATAGCCACCAAAGCATTTGGGGCATTTTGGGAGACAGATGACTAAAATATGGTTCCTATCCTTAAGGAGTGACAAAATAACTGCCAGTGTGGGGTAGGAGATTAAAAAATGTTCACTTACCACCACCCCCAAAGGCAGAATACAAGACACTGCCCAGGATTGTGGAGGGGCGCACAGCCACCCCACTGAAAGGGGGGGGAGGTAAAGTTTCGCCGGGTGATTTTTCTTTTCTTTTTTTTTGTAATTCAAAATTTAATCTTAGCCAAATGAGGAGGAAGTGTAGATTGTGGAGCCAGTCAAAACTGTCAGTGTTCCTTCTTGGTTGTGTAACATTGAGCAAATCTACCTGAAATTACTAACCCTCCATTTCCTTTTCTATAAAAAGAGACACAGACTTTGAGATAAAGTATTGAGTCCAATATGCATTTAATGTCATCCTTGACCAAATCCCCTCTACAACCACAGGGAAAGATTTTTTCATATAAACAAAAGGTGTAAATGCCAGGAGGAGCAGGAGAGGAGAGGGCAACAAAAAAACGATTCTGGGGGCTGGAAAGGACGTGCGCTTCCAAGGTGTGAGGAAGCAGAACGCAGTCAGCGTCAGGCTACCGTCCTGCAGAAGGCAGCGGGGCAAAGTGGGTGAGAGCAAGGAGGATGGTTCCATGTCTATGAGCATCAGCTGGATTTCTAGAATCTTCCTGCTTCCACACCGCTGGCAACCTGCTCCACTGCACTTTATTCGCTTGGAGGGAAAAGCTTAGGGCATTTGGAATCTGGTATGGGGGGGGTCACTGGCTACAGGGGAAGGTGGGGATCCCCCTGCAAAGGGCTCAGGGACCTTACACATTGGCCTTGGTGACACCTTCTTGTTCCCAGACCCTAGGCAGCTCTGGGTCTCCCCACCCTCCACCTACACTTTCCTAGGCAGAGGCTGAAAGGTCTCATCTGGGAGATGATTTCCACTTCAGGGAAGGACTAAAGAGACAGACGTCAGGAGCCCCCAGCTGGGGGTCCAGCCGGACACCCCACAGTCCTCAGCCTCACCCTCTAGCTCAGGACACCAAACAACTCTTTAATTTCTCTTTTTAAAAAACTGAAATTCACATAACACAAAATTAATCTTTTTTTTTTTAATTTATCTATACCCACCAAGCAAGAACTCCAGTCTCCACTCTTCCTTCCATCTCCTGGTCACCTCTAATCTACACTCTGTGTGCGAATTTCCTAATTCTAGAAATCTCATATAAGTGACATCATGCAATATTTGTCCTCAGGTGCCTTGCTTACTTCACTCAGCACAATGTTTTCAAGGTTCACCCACGTTGCAGCACGTCTCAGAACTTCATTCCTTTTTTTTTAAAGATTTATTTTATTTATTTATCTCCCCCTTGCTGCTTGTGCTGCTGTGTCCATTCGCTGCGTGTCTTCTCTGTGTCTGCTTATCTCCCCCTTGCCGTGAGGTCTTGCCCCATCAGCCCATGGCGCCGCGCGAGCCGGCCTGCCCTCATGAGGAGGCGCCGGGAAGCGAACCCGGGGCCTCTCCTATGGTAAACGGGTGCGCTATCCATTGAGCCACACCCGCTTCCTGCCATGAGGTTGCTGCATCAGCCCACCGCACCGCTCAGGCCGGCGTGCCCTCACAAGGAGGCCTCGGGACGCGAACCCGGGCCTCCCACATGGTAAACAGGGGCTCTATCCATTGCGCCACACCTGCTTCCCTAATTCCTTCTTATGGCCAAATAATACCCTCTTCTTTGTAGGCACCACAGTTTGTTTATCCATTCACCTGCTGAGGACCCCTGGGTTGTTTCCACCGTTTGACTAATTGTCTAATGCTGCCATGAACAGTGTTTGAGACCAGGTTTTCACTTTCTTCAGGTATATACCTAGAAGCAGAATTGCCGGGTCATATGCTGATTCTATAATTAACTTTTTGAGGAACCATCCTATTGCTTTCCACAGTGGCTGTACCATCATACATTCCCACACCAACAATGGACTAGAGTTCTAATTTCTCCACGTTCTCTCCAACACTTGCTTTTTCTGTTTTCTAATTTTTTTTATTTTTCATTTTTATCTGTTTTTTAAATAATATCCTTGTGGGTGTGAAATATCTCATCATGGTTTTGTTTTTGTTTTTGTTTTCCCCGAGATGGCTCCCTTGTGTTTGCTTGTTGTTTGCGTTCATTTTCTGTTCGTTCTTTCTACTCATTGTCTGTTTGTTTTTGCTTGTTGTCTGCTAGCTGTCTGTTGTTTTTGCTTGATGTCTGCTCATTGTCTGCTTCTTGTTTGTCTTCTTTAGGAGGCACTGGGAACCGAACCCAGGACCTACCAGGTGGGAGGTGGGTACTCTACTGCTTGGGCCACATCTTCTCCCCCTTTTTGATTGGCATTTCCCTAATGGCTAATGATGTTGAGCATCTTTTTATGTGCTCTTTGGCCATTTGTATATATTATTTGGAGAAATATCTAAGTCCTTTGCCCATTGCTTTTTTTTTTAAGATTTTTATTTATTTATTTATCCCCCCCTTGCTGCTTGTGCTCATTGTGTCCATTTGCTGTGCATTTTTCTGTGTCTGCTTGTCTCCCTTTGTTGTATCATCTTCTTGTGCCAGCTTGCTCACCGCGCCATGCGGGCGGGTTTGCCTTCACCAGGAGGCCCCGGAAATCGAACCCACGGCCTCCCATATGGTAAATGGGAGCCCAACCAATTGAGCCACAGCCGTTTCCCCCCATTGCTTTTTAAATTGGGTTTTCCTTTCCTTGTGCATTGTAAAAATGCTTTATATGTTAAGCATTAAATATAAAGATATTATATATTAAGCCCTTATCAGATAAATGGTTTGCAAATATTTTCCCCCATTCTAGAGGTTGTCTTTTCACTTTCTTGATAATATTCTTTGATGCACAAAAGTTTTTAATTTTGATGAAATAAAACTTATCTGTTGTTTCTTTTGTTGTTCATGCTTTTGATGCCACATCTAAGAATCCATTGCCAAATCCCAGGTCATGAAGATATTCCCTATGTTATCTGCCAAGAGTTTCATGATATCAGCTTTATATTTAGTTCCTTGATCCATTTTGAGTTAACTTTTCAATATGGTGTGAGTTTAGGGGTTCAACTTCAGTCTTTAGCATGTGGATACCCAAGTTTCCCAACATCATTTGTTAAGTGGGGGCTATTTTCCCCCATTGCATGTATTTGGCATCCTTGTTGAAAATAAATCGGCCATAGATGTGTGGATCTATTTCTGGACTTTCTAATCCATTCGTCCATTTGTCAATCCTTCAGTCAGTACCACATGTTTCGATTATTGGAGCTTTGCAGTAAGGTTTGAAATTGGGAAAAAGTGAGTCTTCCAACGTTGTACTTTTTTCAGATTGTTTTGGCTATTCAGGGTCCCTTGCAGTTGCTTATGAATTTGAGGGTTGGATTTTCCATTTCTGCAAAAAAGGCTGCTAAAAGTTTGATAGGGATTGTCTTGAACCCGAAGATCACTTTGGGTAGTACTGATATCTTAACAATATTAAGTCTTCCAATCCATAAACATGGGATGTCTGTCCATTTATTTAGAGCTTCTTTCATTTCTTTAGCAATGTTTTATAGTTTTAAGTGTGCAAGTCTTCCACATTCTTAAATTTATTCCTAGATATTTTTTATTTTATTTTTAAATGTTACATCGAAAAGATAGGGAATTCCCATATACTCTGGCACCTCCCCTTCTTTTCCCCATTCATAACATCTTTCATTAGTATTCCTAAATATTTTATCCTTTTAGATGCTGTAGTGGATTGAATTGTGTATCCCAGGTTAGACGTGTTCATAGTCTTGGTCTGCATTCTGTTGGGTGTGGACCCACTGTAAATAGAATCTCTTGAAGATGTTAACTTCATTTAAAATGTGGCCCAACTGGGCTTTAATCCTGATTACTAGAGTCCTTCAGTAATTCAGACAAAAAGGTCAAGCCATAGGGAGAAGCCAGAAATCAGTGGAACACGGAGGAGAAAGGAGAAGACATCACCTTGTGCATTGCCATGTGACAGAAAAGCCAATGGCCCAGGAGCACAGCCAGCCAGCCCCAGAATGCAACAGTCTTCAGGGAGAAAGCATCGCCTTGCTGATGCCTTGATTTTGGACTTCTGTCTTCAAAACTGTGAGTCAATAAATTTCTGTTGTTAAGCCAACACATTGTAAGGTATTTGTTTCAGCAGCCAGGAAATGAGAACAGATGCTATTGTAAATGGAATTGTTTTCTTTATTTCCTCTTCAGATTGTTCTTTGCTAGTATTAGAAACACAATTGATTTCGGTGTGTTTATATAGTACCCTGTCACTTTGCTGAATTCACTTAATAGCTCTAGTAGTTTTCTTGTGGATTTCTTAGGATTTTCAATATATAAGATGATTTCATCTGTAAATAGAGATAGTTTCATTTCTTCCTTTCCAATTTGGATACCTTATTTTTTCCTTGCCTAATTTTTTCTGGCTAGAATTTCTATTACAATATTGAAAAGCGGTAGGAAAAGAAGGCACCCTCTTCTTGTTCCTGACATTAGAGAGAAAGCTTGCAGTCTTTCACCACTGAGTATGATGTTAGCTGGGGTTTTTCATAAATGGTCTTTACATATTGAGAAAATTCCCTTATATTCCTAGTTTTCTCATTTTTTTTTTTTTTTCAGGAAAGGGTACTGGATTTTGTCAAATGCTGTTTCTGCATCTATTGAGATAATCATCTGTTTTTCTTTTGCCTTCATTTTTTTTATGTGGTATATTACATTGGTTTTCTTATGTTGAACCACACTTGCATTCCTGAGGTAAATTCCACTTGCACATGGTGTATAATCATTTTAAGTTGGAGACAGTTCACTAGTATTTTGTTAAGGATTTTTGCATCTATATTCATAAGGGAAATTACTGTGTAATTTTCTTTCTTGTGACATCTTTATTAAGTTTTAGTATCAGGGTAATGCTGATCTCATAGAATGAATTAGGAAGTGATCCCTCCTTTTGAATTCTTTGGGAAAGAGTTTGAAAAAAGAATTGATGTTAGTCTTCTTTAAATGTTTGGTAGAATTCACCAATAAAGCCATTTAGACTTTTCTTTGGTGGAATGTTTTTCATTATTGATTCAACTTCTGTATTTGTTATAAGTCCACTGAGGTTTTCTGTTTCTTCTTGAGCCAGTTTAGGTAATCTGTTTCTAGGATTTTTTCCACTTTTGTCTAGATTACCTTATTTGTTGGCATACAATTGCTCAAAGTATTCTCACATAATCCTTTTTAATTTGCATAAGTTCAGTAGAGATGCCACCATTTTCATGACTGATTTTAGTTATTTGTGTCTCTTTCTCTTTTTTACCTGTCATATAAAGCAAAAGATTTGTCAATTTTATTGATTTTGTTTAAAATACCAACCTTTGAGTGTGTTGATTCTCTTAACTGATTTTTTTCTCTCAGTTCTCTATTTCACCTATCTCTGCTCCAATCTTTATTATTTCCTTCCTTCTGCTAACTTTGGGTTTATTTTGATCTTCTTTTTCTAGTTCCTCAAGATGTGAAGTTAGGTTATTGATTTGAGGTCTTTTTCAATATAGGCATTCATAGCTATGAATTTCCCTCTGAGCACTGCCTTGGTCTTGGCTGCATCCCATAGGTTTGTTATGTTGTGTTTTTGTTTTCATTCATCTCTAAGTATTTTCTAACTTCATTGTGATTTATTCTTTAACCAGTTGGTTGTTTAAGAATGTGCTGTTTAATTTCCACGTATTTCTAAATTTTCTGGTAGTCCTGCTTTTGATATCTAGCTTCATTCCATTGTGGTCAGAGGAGTTATTTTGCATGATTTAAATATTCTTAAATTTATTGAGATGCCAAAGTATGGTCTATGTTGGAGAATGATCCATGTACACTTGAAAGAATGTGTAGTCTGTGTTGTTGGGTGAAGTGTTCTCTAAGTGTCTGTCAGATCTAGTTGGCTTATAGAGTTATTCAAGTCCTCTATTTCCTTGTTGATCTTCTGTTCATATGTTCTATCCAGTATTGAAACTGGTGCATTGAAATAGCCAACTATTAATGTAGACCTCTCTATTTCTTCCTTCAATTCTGTCAATGGTTCATATATGTTTGGCCCTGTTGTTATGTGCATATACGTCTTTAATTGTTGAATTGACTTTCATCAAAATATAATATTCTTTGTTTCTTGTAAAGGTTTTTTACTTAAAATTTATTTTATCTGATAATAGGATAGCTACCCCAGCTTTCTTTAGGGTATTATCTGCATAGAATATTTTTTACGCCAACTTTTCACTTTCAACCTGATTGTGTCTTTGGATCTAAGATGAGTCTCTTGTAAATAGCATACAGTTGGATCTTGCTTCTTTGCCCATTCTGCTAGTCTCTGCCTGTTGATTGGAGAATTGAATCCATTTACACTTACAGTTAATACTGATAAAGGAAGACTTATTTCTACCATTTTGATAATTGTTTTTCGTATATTTTAATACTTTTCTTGTCCCTCATTTCCTCGATTATTGCTTTCATTTTGTTTAGATGATCTTTTTTAATGAGTCATTTTAAATCACTTCTCAATTCCTTTTGTGTAGATTTTTTTTTCAGCATCTAAGTTTTTATTAACATGAGTTTTTAAAAAAACAAGCTCCATACCAGTTGGGGGAAAAGAGAGGAGAGCGGGAGATGGAATTCTGCTCTACTGGTAATAAAGTCCCAGGTCCATCCCATTGTAGATTTCATAGTGCCCCAGATACACATGGTCCTTAAAAACTGTGCACCACTTCTTCAGGACAATCTTGTTCCAACGGGTGCCAGTTTGGGCTGTGATCAGCTTCTTTAGGTCCCCGATGGTGTCATCAGTGTTGCATTTCATGCAGACCTTATTCCCCAGTTGTTGCAAACAACCTCGATCATCCTGGCTGGGCCCTGAATCTCCTCAAACCTGCCTTGTGTAGATTTTTAAGGATTTTGTGTGTGTGTGGCTACCACAGGCATTACATTTAGCATCCCAAATCTATTGTTTTATTTTGTGTTGATACCAACTTAGTTTCAATAACCTGTACATTCTCTGTTCCTATATCCCTCTGTCCCTCCTCTTTATGTTGTTGTTGTTGAAAATCACATTGTTATACATATTATGCCCAGTAACAAAAATTATGATTTGTTTTTATGCATTTAAATTTTAAGCCATAGAAGAGGTAAAAGAACATTATGAATGAAAATGCAATAATACGGGCTTTTGTATTTACCCATATAGTTACCTACATTGGAGATTTTTATTTCTTCATACAGCTTTGAGTTATTGTCTAGTGTCTTTTCTGTTCAACAAGAAGGACTCCCTCCAGCATTTCTTATAGGAAGGTCTAGTGGTAATGGACTCCCCCAGCTTTTGTTTACCTTAATGTCACCCTTATAATTGAAAAACAGTTTGCTGGATATATAACTCTTGGTTGACAATTTTTTTTCCTTCAGCACTTCACATACTATTCCACTGTCTTCTGGCCTCCATGGTTTCTAATGAGAAGTCAGATGTTAATCTTAATGATCTCTTGTATATGACATAATGCTTCTCTCTTGCTGCTTTCAAGATTCTCTTTTATTTCAAGATTTTTTCTTTATGTTTGATTTTTAACAATTTAACTACAATGGTCTTGGTGTGAATCTCTTTGTATTTATCCTGGTTAGAATTTGTTGCACTTCTTGGATTTGTATATTCATATCTTTAATCAGATTTGGAAAGGTTTTGACCCTTATTTCTTCTATTTCTTCTCTTTCCCTCACTCTTCTTCTTCTGGGATTCCCATTTTATATATTGGCATGCTTGATGATGTCCCACAGGTTCCAGGATCTGTTTTTTTTGTTTGTTTGTTTTGTTTTGTTTTGTTTTCATTCATTTTTCTTTCTGTTCCTCAGACTGGATATCAATTGCCTTATCTTCAAGTTTGTTGTTCCTTTCTTCTGCCTGGTTTAATCTGCTGTTGAATCCCTCTATGAATTTTCCATTTCAGTTATTGTACTTTTCACCATGGAATTTCTATTTAGTTCCTCTTTATAATTTCCGTCTCATTATTGAGATTCTCATTTTTGCATATATTGTTTTCCTAATTTCCTCATTTCACTGAAATAATTTTAAAATGAACAATCCAGTGGCATTTATTACATTCACAGTGTTGTACAACCACCACCTCTGTCTGTTCCAAAAGTCCATCCCTTTTAAATGTAAATTGGCAACCAAAAACTACCAGACTTCTGAGGAAGGTCTCTAACATGAAAGCTAGAGAGTCAACAGACAAACAATTCCAGAAAAATCACCTTGGAGGAAACAATATGCAGGAGGGAGAACACTACAAAACCAGAAGAAGAAAAAAAGGCTAATATCCTCTGAAAGATAAGATATTGCACTCATGAAAAAAGAGCATGCAATGAAAAGGAACATTCAGAAAACAAAAACTTTGAGGGGGAAATATTGGAAATTAAAAACATGGTCATAAACTTAATAGAAGGGTTGGACAATATATGCTGATGCTGCAATCTCCCAGAAAGTAACAAAGATGGAAAATGGGAGAGAAAAGAAAAGAAAGTGAAAAGATAGGCACAGGAGGTGAAATTCTTCCAAATAACAGGATTTTCAGAGAGAAAGAGGAGAGAGCATGGAACAGAGGAACTTATCCACAAATGAATGCAAGAAAATCTCTCAGAAATGAAGGACATGGATTTCCAGTTTGAAAGGGTCCATCAGGTTCCCAACAGAATGGATGACTACAGACCCCCATAAAGAAAATTACCGGGATATTTCAGAACACATTGGGACAAAGGGAAGATCCTACAAGCTTTCAGAAAGTGGGAAAGCATGTCACATTCCAAGGATTAAGTATCAGAATGGATCTGGACTTAATTATCAACAAAGAAGTGAGAAAACAATGGACAAGTCCTATAAAATGATGAAGGAAAATTACCTCCAATCTCTTAAGTATCTATTCAGGTAAACCATCAATCACATGTGAGGGTAGAAAAGCTCCTACTTGCATTTTAGACTTTAGAATCTCTCCCTTCATAAGACTCATCTTGTATTGGGGGTAATTACTGGTGAACATGGCTTTTAGTGGAATTATAGAATTTAACTCATGGCACATTTTCTAGACAGCTAACTTGTAGTGGAGTGTTAAAAGCTGCTTGCATTTCATTTGTATTGTGTTATTATAGTTACATAGACCTTTGTGGTCCAACTTTAGGACACAGTCATACTTAGCCATTATTCCAATACAATACTTCTGTAGAGATGATGACAACGATGATGACGACAAACTCTTCCTGAGTTCTTATCACATGTTAGGCACTGACCTAGCAACTAACATGTATCAATATCATGTACAGGTATTATGTATCATTTCATCCTTACAATACCCCATAGGGTAGGCATTATCATCATGTTTACTTTACAGATAAGGAAGCTGAAGTACAGAGGGTTCACAATAACATGCCCAGAGTTCCAGAAGGAGCAGAGCTGGATTGTGAAGCCAGGCGGCCTGCCTCTATTTTCTGCTGCTCACCACCAGGCTATAATCCTCCATATTAATTTACTGTACAACGACTCCCAGTGTTTATGTTTAATAACCTCACACCTGTGGCAGTTTGAGATTATTTCTGTGAATCCCCCCAAAAAAAGGATTATGTTTGTAAACTGGTCTGTTCCTCTGGGTATGATGCCCTTTGACTGCATTAAATTCAAAGGTTTTGGGATTACGTGAATAAATCAATTTAGGGCTTTGATTTGACCACGTCAGTAAGGCGTGACTCAGGTTAAGTCCCCACCCCCTTGGTAGCCTATATAAATGGCCACTCACTCAAGGAGACACGTGGAAGAGGAGAGAACTTGGTCATTTCGGTCCTGCATGTGACAGAAAGGAGAAGTCTCAGACAGCTGAAGCCCCGGGGAGAGAGACGAGCCGTTTGCCTGATGGCATGCAGCCGAGCAGCTGAGCAGGCCCGAGAGAACAGGCAGGGGTCGCCCGCCATCTTGCTCCAACACGTGGCAATTGACTTAGGTGAGAAAGCAGCCTTGAGTTGGACTCTTTAAGGCATTGTAACTGTAAGCTTCTACCCCAAATAAATACCCTTTATAAAAACCAACAGATTTCTGGTACTTTGTATCAGCACCCCTTTTGGCTGATGAATACAATACCCAACTATGGATTTTAAAGATTTATCAAGTCTCTAAGTTTCTGAATTTCCTGTAAGTTGTTTTTCCTTCCCAGTTTATCTGCTTTAAGAGTAGAAGTTCCATTAAGTGAATATAATTCTTCTTTGGAGACAAGAAAAAAAAGTATTATTTTAATGATTTTTTTTTTAAGTTATTTATTTATTTATTTATTTATTTATTTATATTTATTTACCAGGAGGTCCTGGGGATCAAACCCGGGTCCTTCCATATGGTAGATGGATGCCCAACCACTTGAGCCACATCCGCTTCCCTTAATGATTTTTTTTAAAGGCACAGATTGGAGGTTGTTACAGTTGGGGAGTTTGATGTAATTATGAATTCCAAAAATATAATTGGATCATGGTTGTAAACTGATCTGTTAATCTGGGCATGATTAGGTTATGATTAGGGCCTTGACTGGGCCATGTCAGTAGGGCGTTGAGCCCCACCCCTTGGTGGGTGGGGAATCGAATATAAAAGGCAAGGCAAAGAGCAGAGTAGAAGCAGTTTTGACGTTGGAAAGAAGGCCCCAGGAGAAGAGATGCAAGCCGTTCACCTGATCGTCTACAGCTGACCTTGTGGAGGAAACAGGAGCAGCCCCAGGAAGAGAGGAACCCCAGAAGCCTGAACCCTGGCAAACGTCGGCAGCTGTCTTGCTCCAACACATGACAATAGACTTTGGTGAGGGAAGAAACTTATGCTTTATGGCCTGGTATCTGTGGACTTCTACCCCAAATAAATACCCTTTGTAAAGACCAACCCATTTCTGGTATTTCACATTAGCACCCCTTTGGCTGACTAATACAGAGGTTTAAACTATGGCAAAATAAAATTTGGAGAATTACCTGAATTCTAGGTACTCCTACTGCTAAATGTTTGCATGTTTAGTAGAGAATTAGTTGTCTAGTCATTTGGCAGATGGAGTCATTTTCCTCAGTGCCACTGCTTTGGAAACACAGACTCTGCATCCTAGATGAGGACCTCAGGGCCAAGACTAAAATTCTAGTGATTATGAGCCAATCCTTTTTCTCATTTTCAAAACAGCTTTATTGCCAGATAATTGACCTACAATAAACTGCACATATTTAAAGTGCACAATTGCTAAGCTCTGGCGTATGTATAAATTCCTGAAATCACCACCACAATCAAATGGTGAACATATCCATCACCCCAGGAGCTTTCTTGTGGCCCTAAGTAATCTCTTCCTCCCAACCCTCCTTGCCCCGTCCCCGATGGTCTGCTTTCTGTCACTAGAGATTAGCTAGCATTTTCTATAGATTTATGTAAATGGAATCACATGGTACATACACATTTTGTCTAGCTTCTTTCACTCAGCATAATTATTGAGATTTATCCCTGTCCTGTGTATCAACAGTTCATTCCTTTTTATGGCAGAGTAATATTCCATTGTATTGATGTAATACAATTTGATTATGCATTCTACTGTTGATGGGCATTTGGACTGTTTCCAGGTTTTGGTTATTATAAATAAAGCTCCTATAAACACTCAAATACAAGTCTTTGTATGGACCTATACTCTGATTTCATTTCACTTGGGTAAACCCTAGGAATGGGTGGATCATATTGTAGGTGTTTAATTTTTTAAGAACTTGCCAAACTGTTTTCCAAAGTGTTTGTATTACATTATATTCCCACCAGCACTGAATGAGCGCTCCAGTTTCTACATATCATGGCCAACGTCAGGTATTGCCAGTGTAGCAGTTTGGTATTATTTATGAATTCCAAAAAGAAATACAGATTATGTTTGTAAACCAATCTGTTCCTCTGGCGTGATAACCCTTTGATTGCTTTAGATTTGGCTGGGACATCTGATTAAATTATGTTAAGATTAGGGCTTTGATCCAATAATGTCATCAGAGTGCAACTCAGCATTTAAAACAGACTCTCACACAGAAGCAGATACACAGAAGCAGATACGCAGGGAGAGAGGAAGCTCCATAGACACAGCCCGGGGAGAAAGATGAGCCTGATGGTCTACAGCTGACCTTGTGGAGAGACCAAGGCAGCTGAGCCTGGAAAGAAACAAGCCCCAGGGAAAGTGACGAGCCTTACTAACGGAAGAAGCTGGGACCACGGAGCCTTAAGGGGAAGGAGGAAGGCTGAACCCTCGCAGACATCGCCTGCCATCTTGTGTCAACACGTGGCAACAGACTTTGGGTGGGAAAATACCTCTTACGGTACCTTGAGTTGGACTCTTTAGGGCCTGGTAACTGTAAGCTTCTACCCCAAATAAATACCCTTTATAAAAGCCAACAGGGGGAAGCGGCTGTGGCTCAATTGGTTGGGCTCCCATTTACCATATGGGAGGCCCTGGGTTCTATTCCCGGCCTGCGCGGTGTGGTGAGCTGACACAGCAAGATGACGCAACAAAGGGAGAGAAGCAGACACAGAAAAACACAAAGCAAATGGACACAGCAAACACAAGGAGCAAGGGGG
>JAQZBX010055310.1:0-10650 GCA_029593785.1 Cabassous unicinctus | reverse complement strand
CTAGGGTTGTATCCTAATAAAGCAATCAGAGATATAGTCATAGGTGCCTGTACACAGAAGTTCATCATAATATATTTATAATAATAAATATTGGAAACAACCTGGATTTTCAGTGTAAGAAGTTTTGGGTCAGGGACACCCCTATTGTCAGGGAAGGAGTCCTGTCCCGTTGAGGTTTGCAAAAAGAGGTCAGCCCACTCCATACAGGTACTGGGGTTGCCAAGAAATACATTACTTATATGGGCACTGGATGGAGCAACAATTACTCACATAGAGAAGAAACAAAGCAAGGTCAGTTTCACCAGTGGGCATTGGTCCCCTCTGGCCAGTGGGTCTTGCTCTGTAGCCAACACAGGGAGATGGTCTACATTCACCCCTCTCTTGTGTGCTGTAGGTGAGGGACCTCACTCCCTTCCCTCTGGAAACAGATATAGCAGTGGAGCTATATCTACCAGGTGCAATAGGACACACATGCTTTAGCCAGTCAGTCTCCAATAATTATTTACATGATGTTTGGGGAAAAAAAGGAAGGAATGTGCTGGCAGGCCATTATCTGGTAGGGGATATTTTATCTCTAGGAATTCTTGAGAAGAGAGTCAGCCCACAATTATCCTGTCCTAGGAGCCAGGCTAACACATCTAACCCTGAGCACAGGGTTTACTTGTGGGTTACAGGGAAAGGCAGTAGGCTGAATTTGGACTCCTCCCACAGAATGGTAAAATTAAGGTACCTCTGCAGGTTGGAATGCTGTGTGGCAATTAAAAATTATATTTTCATAGAATGTCTAATGACATTGGGAAATGATTACCATTAATATTAAGAAAACTATTTTCAGTGTTGAAATATATATGTGTGTATTTTGAAAAATAATCAGAAGGAAAATGGGGAAGGAGTTACAGCAGAAGATTAGCAATAATTATCATTAGATGGTTGTATTTATTTGATTTTAATTTTCATATTTGTAACTTTCTGATATTACAGATGAGTATGTATTATTTTTATAATTGAGAAAAGACCAGTATTATTTTGAAAATGTCTGTCAGGGGAATCCAGATCATTTGGGTCAATTGGGGGTGATTATAATGAAATACTGGGTGAGGGAGAAATTATACATAGTTAAGGAGAGACTGAGAGGAAAAAATAGAGGCATCATTTTGGGGCCAAGCTGTTGAGAAATTTGGAAACAAATTTTTGGGTTATGGAAAGAATTTCAGGGAATGATCAATTTTAGGATTGGGAAAAGGTAGAAGGAAAAGGCAACATTAACATAGCAGTGTTTGGGAAGAGGTGGGAAGAGATGGGATCAAAGCTTCAGGGAGTTCTTAAACAGCTTTTCTGAAGTAGAGAAAAAAGAAGTTGAAGGAAGAGTTTTGGAAAGTCTAGAGTTTAAATTCTAAGGAAAGAAACACAATTCTTTCCCTTTTACTTCCTAGTGCTGCTGACACTTGCCATACCAGTGTTGTCACATCTAGTTGAGTCCTGTGCCTTTTCCTTCTTAAACATTTTCCGTTTTTATTAATAAGGGACTCAAGGACAAGGGGACAACTGAGAAGAAATTGCAGAGTGTAGAAAAGCATGGTACAGTGGAAAGAATACTGATCTGGTGGACAAGACCTAGACCTTTGTTCAATGCAGTTGTTTTTAATCTTCATGTTATTGGTTGTGTCCTCTACAACAGCCTTGCCCTTCACAGAGAGAGCCTGGTGCTCTTTTTTCCCACCCCCCTGAGATGGCTCCCTTGACTGTTTGATTGTTGTTTTTGCTCATTGTCTGTTTGTTGTTTTTGCTCATTGTCTGTTCTTTCTTTAGAAGGCACTGAGAACCAAACCTGGGTCCTCCCATGTGGGAGGCAGGTGCTCAACTGCTTGAGCCACACCTGCTCCCTGCTTGTTGTTTTTACTCGTTGGTTTTGCTTGATGTCTGCTCATCGTTTGTCTTCTTTAGGTGGCACCAGGCACTGAACCTGGGACCTCCCATGTGGGAGGCAGGTGCTCAACTGCTTGAGCCACATCCACTCCCCCCTTGTACTCTTTTAAAGTCATTACTATAAAAATTATAACACTGAAAAATGCTCAAAACAGTACAGAAAGTGTACAAAGTGTGTGTGTGTGTGTGTGTGTGTGTGTGTGTGTGTGTGGAAATGTCTATCAGACTTTCTGTGTTAGTTTGCCCAGTTTCTTGCATATTCTTACAGATGTGTTCTAAGCATATACAAATATATATATTTGCCCCCTTTTTTCTTCTTTACACAAATGGTATGTATTCTGCATACTGTTTCTCAATTTGGTTTTCCACTTATCATTTATCTTAGACATCTTTTCATATCAGTATAAATATATATTTATTTCATTCTCTTACCAGCTATACATTTTTCTACCTTATGTATGAACCTTAGCTTCTTTAAAATAGTCTCGTGATTTTAAAGAATCCCCTAATTATTATGATCTTTTATTCTTTCTAGCACAGTTCTTTTCTTTTTTCTAATATGGTTCTTACATGACATTTATGTTTTCTATTTTTTATAGTAGATACTGATTTCCAGACTGCCAATAACTTGACAAAGAAAATGTGTGAAGAGAAAGAACATCAGAGGAACTTTTCCAAGAACACAGACTTTTCAAATTCCTGTATTCTAGAGAAACAGCAAGAAGTCCACTCAATAGAAACTAAGAAGAAAGAAAACAGCAGTGTCATCGACAAAACAATGAAAGAAGAGACAGGCATCATGGAGGAGTGTTTCTTTAGTCAGGTTCCAAACTTGTATCAGTATCATATCATTTCCACTGGAGAGCAGCCCCTTGAGTGTGCAGAGTTGGAGAAAGCCTTCAGTGTTGACATGAAACTTATTCAGAATGAAGTAATTAATACTGAGGAAAGACCTTTCAAATGTGAAGAATTAGTGGAAACCTTTCCATGTGACTCCCAACGTAATCAGCATCAAGATAGCTACATCAGAGAGAAGCCCTATCAGTGTAGTGAGTGTGGCAAAGCCTTCACCATTCAAGCAAAATTAATTTGGCATCAAAGACTTCATAGTGGGGAGAAACCCTTCAGGTGTGTGGAATGCGGGAAGAGCTTCAGCTACAGTTCCCATTATATCACACATCAGACAATCCACAGTGGTGAGAAGCCCTATCAGTGTAAGGTGTGTGGGAAAGCCTTCAGCGTTAATGGGAGTCTAAGTCGGCATCAGAGAATCCATACTGGAGAGAAGCCCTATCAGTGCAAGGAGTGTGGAAATGGCTTCAGCTGTAGTTCTGCATATATCACACATCAGAGAGTCCACACTGGGGAGAAACCATACGAGTGTAATGACTGTGGGAAAGCTTTCAATGTTAATGCAAAATTAATTCAGCACCAGAGAATCCACACTGGAGAGAAACCCTATGAATGTAATGAGTGTGGGAAAGGTTTCAGATGTAGTTCCCAGCTTAGGCAACATCAGAGCATCCACACTGGAGAGAAACCCTATCAGTGTAAGGAATGTGAAAAAGCCTTCAATAATAATGCAAAACTCATTCAGCATCAAAGAATCCACACAGGGGAGAAACCCTATGATTGTACTGAATGTGGAAAAGCTTTTAGTGTCAAAGGGAAATTAATCCAGCACCAGAGAATCCACACAGGTGAGAAACCCTATGAATGTAATGAATGTGGGAAAGCCTTCAGGTGCAACTCCCAGCTTCGGCAGCACCTGAGAGTCCACACTGGGGAGAAGCCCTACGAGTGTAACGAGTGTGGAAAGGCCTTCAATGTGAATGCAAAACTAATGCAGCATCAGAGAAGTCACACTGGGGAGAAACCTTTTGAATGTAATGAGTGTAGAAAATGCTTTTCTTCAAAAAGAAACCTGCTAGATCATCACAGAATCCATACGGGAGAAAAGCCTTATCAGTGTAAGGAATGTGGGAAAGCCTTTAGTATCAATGCCAAACTAACTCGGCATCAGAGAATACACACCGGGGAGAAACCTTTCAAATGTATGGAATGTGAGAAAGCCTTTAGCTGTAGTTCTGACTATATTGTACATCAGAGAATCCATACTGGAGAAAAACCCTTTCAATGTAAGGAGTGTGGAAAAGCCTTCCATGTTAACGCCCATTTAATTCGGCATCAAAGAAGCCACACTGGAGAAAAACCCTTCAGATGTGTGGAGTGTGGCAAAGGCTTCAGTTATAGTTCTGATTGTATTATACATCAGACAGTCCACACTTGGAAGAAACCGTATGTGTGTAATATGTGTGGGAAAGCCTTTAGGTTTAGCTTCCAACTTAGTCAACATCAGAGTGTCCATAGCGAAGAAAAATCCTAATGAAGAAGATGTAGAAAACTCTCAAGATTAATGCCGAAATGGATCAAGTACTATCAGGTTCATTCTGGTCAAAAATCCTGGGAGGGAAATGAACATGGCAAAGTCTTTACTTGGAAACATTTTTTTCCTATTGTATTCAATTTTTAATCAAGAATGGGTGACCAGTTAAAAAGTAACATCCAAAAATATATAATGTCATTTTATACCAACAACCAATAAGGAAATATGAAAGAAAATATACCATTTCCAATGCATCGAGAAAAGTAGATTTTTCTAGGAATAAACTTAATAAATATATAAAACCTATATGGGGAAAATGATAAATCTCCACTGAGGCCACAAAAGGAAACTTAAATAAGTGGAGAGAGAGAAAGACCTTGTTCTTGGATAGGAAAACCCATATTATAAAGATATCAACTCTAAATTAAATTATTTCTGTTTAATTGTTGACAAGCATGTGTTACTTTTGTAAAGAGGAGGAACAATAAAGATTTCCTTTAAAAAGGGAAAAAAATGAGTAAATCTTTTTATTATCTTGGAATAGGGAAAACCTTTCTAAGCATCAAATGAAAGCTAAAAACTGTAAAGGAAAATATTGATAAATTGACTACTCAAAATCAAATATTTCTATTTCTGGTGGGGTTTCTTTTTAATAATCCCAACTAAGGTTAAAAGATAAAGACAAAAGTAGAAATATCTTTGTAAAATATGTGATATAAAAATGTAATGTTTACTATACAAAGAGGTCTTAAAATTAAGAGAAAGATAAATTCCCTAATAAAAATGAACAAATGACACGAAGCAGCTTTTAAAAAGATATACAAAGACTAATAAAGTCAGAAGAGATGTTCAGTCTTAGCATTACTCTAAGGAATGAAAATTCAAACAGTAAGCTTTTTTGCATATGACATTGGTGTACGTGTGTGTATCCATGAAGTATTATGCAGCCCTCAAAAATGATACTTCATGGATGCCCTTCATGTAACTTCAAAATGTGGTCAACAAACTAGTATGTTAGTGGGTTACTATTTTTATAGTAACTGGAACTCTACAAACATGATTGGCAAGTACATGTAGTCTTTGGACCTGGAGTCAGATCACCTCTAGCTCTACCACTGGCAGCACTGAGTTATTTCGTCTCTCAGCCTTAATCCTCCTTTATGAAACTGGCCACTGTAGTGGTGAAAAATAGGGTAATTTTAGGAACTCGTTAGGATAATGTGGGTGTGTTTTATAAACTAAACCACTATCAGGTTTTAGTACTTTTTTTTTTTTTTTTCCCTTCGTTTCCTAATTTGTAAAATGAGTTAGACTGATTGTTTGGTTCCCTGCCACCTGGATTATTATGACTTGTTTCCTAGAATCTCCCTTTCTCCAGCCAGAAGCTCCCTGCTGCCCACCTTGGACCCCCAAGAAGGTCCAAGAGCAAGGAATTGATTATCAGGTGCAGCATAGAGTCTTGAGGTTCAGCCTATATCCATGTGGAAAACAGGCAGCCTCAACATGCCCCCATTACCCTTGTCCCCACTGCCACATATTGGGTGCTGTCGAAGGGAAGAGGCCATGAGATGCTCAAGAAAGTAGTCCTCTGACTATACCTTTGCCTACACCTTTTACCAACGCTTCCAGGAGAGATCACTCATCCAGTGGCCCCTTCCCATCTATCTTAAATTGTACCCACCTTCCTCCAAGAAAAGATTGAGACTGATCCTACATGACTTACAGGTCCTTCCACCTCAGCACTGTCAGAGAAGCCCAAGCTCCCTGTGATTCTGGACCAGCATTCTCACTACTCCATAGCTACTGATCTGACCTGATTTCCCTTCCACTGTGCCTTCTAGAACTCACTATTGTTGATAATACTTTCTCCCCAGCTTATCCTCATCCTCAGCTCTAAACATGCTCTGTACCTTCTTGCCATATCTGAAAGCAGAATCTCTACTTCCCTTACAGCCTTCTTAAGTTGAGGCTATTCTTTCATACTCTCTCTACTTCTGCATGTGGAGGTGGATGAGGTGTCCTCTTTGGTCACTTGGAAACCACTTTTCCCTTTTCAAAAAAATGCTGTTAGATTTGTCTATGCTCTAGCCCTACTTATTGCTGACAAGCCTTGATCACTCCCCCTCATTCATTGATGGCTTAAACATCCAACTTTCCACCCCTATTCCTTTGCTGGCACCTTTGAACTTTTGCCATCTTGGCCTCCCTAGACTCCCAACTCTATATCCTCAACTCAAGGACACCATCAGCCTCTGCCTGGGTTCCTATTTCCTGGCCTGTGGCCTGGAAATTCTTCAGGCAATAACTGGGGCAATTGTTGGGTTCCTCTCATTTATTTCCTCTCTCTCAGAGTTCACTGTTCTTGCTGCCTGATGTCCAATGACTTTAGAGCTTTTACTTCATGTATTGTGTCCAACTGACTAGTTTGTTCAGGTGTGAGGGGGCGCAGGGAATGCAGATCTTATGATTTCATCTTGTCTGGAAGTGGAAATTGCCCACGATAAACTTTTGAATATCTCTTTTATACAAAACCCAGTTTTAAAATCACAAAATTCCTCACATCAGCACCAGGTGTCATGGAAGTTATTCATCTTACAGTACATTTCCACCCAAGCCAAGGGAGGGGTGGTAGGATAGTGTAAAACACCACTTTGATATTACTGCCCACATACAGAAAAGGGAAAATTTAGGGTGTGAGCTTATTCTTAATTCCAGAGACAGCAAAGGAGAGATGCCTTGTCTCACTGTGTGGCGTGGTGGTCTTGAAGGAAAGTGGCCTGCTTGGGATTCATAGTCTTGTTCATGCTTTTCAAGGCCTCTGGTTCCATGAAAATCGCAGAAGTCTCAGGATACTCCTTAAGAGAGTCCCCCAATCCCTTAAAAAAAGAAAAAAGCATATTCTAAACAATAAAGACAACAGCCACGCTAATTTTCAGGAAGCTGAAGAACAGCCGGCCCAAGCAGAAAGTGGATAAAAAGGACTCCCCCCTTTTTGCTCTCCGGAAATGACCTCTCTTCCTCATCAGGCCCACCTGTGTGTCTTGCAAGGCACGCTCTTCATCCTCTGGCCCCAAGACTCCTCAGGACAGGAGCTAGTCTGCATTTAGTTTAGCATGAGGTCCAAAACCTCTAGAGGTTTTCTGAATGTGGAACTATTAGTATTTAAATACTTAGGCTGGAAGCACTTCTGTTCCTTCAGATGTTCCTGTCCACGTCATCTGGCAGACCACAGGTACTAAAGAAAAACAGTCACTGATGAATGAGGAATGCCAACTCCTCAAAAGTGCCTTTATAGGCCCAGTGTTACTGAGATGTCCTAAAGGGGTCATATAACAAATAAATGAGGCTGCTCAAGGCGACAATAAGGAGTGGTGTGGTGTGTGTGTGTGTGTGTTGTGTGCAGAACTCGAGTGCATGCTCCATCTAAAGTGGGCAGCTCTGACTTAGCTACAACAAACCGGTTCAATAGGACC
Source organism: Cabassous unicinctus (assembly GCA_029593785.1). Classification (NCBI taxonomy): domain Eukaryota; kingdom Metazoa; phylum Chordata; class Mammalia; order Cingulata; family Chlamyphoridae; genus Cabassous; species Cabassous unicinctus. The sequence continues at coordinate 2,865 of JAQZBX010055310.1, read as the reverse complement.
ATGCCCAGTGATGCCAAAGATTGTTTTCACAAGAACTCAGAAATTGATATTTTTAAGTCTGAAATTTCATGATTTTTTCTCCCCATATGTGTTACTTAGGAATCCTTGAATGATTTTGTAAAAGCCCATTTCCAGGTGTTTTTTTTTTTTTTTGGGGGGGGGGCAATAAATCATACAGCAAGTGTATATCAGTGGACATCAGAAAGAGATAAACAAGTGTAGAGGAAAGAGAGTCATATTTCTGTATCGATCTGTTGGCAGAAATCCATTTATTATGGCTCACAGATTTTTTTCACCAGGAAGACAGAAAAAGTATTCTTTTCCTCCTCCCATATAGCTGTAATTCCTTATGAAATGTCTTTTTCTAATCTTTATGAAACAGTATTTTTCCTCATTTTGTTTTTTGTGTGTGTTTAGTAAATGCTTTATTATTTTTTTTATTAAGGAAGGTTTAGAGTACATAAATATTACATTGAAAATATAGGGGACTCCCATATACCTCACCCCCTCTCCCTCCCACACTTTTCCCCATTAATAACGTCTTTCATTAGTGTGGTATATTTGTTACAATTGATGAGCACATATCGAAGTATTGCTACTAACCATGGTCTATAGTTTACATTATTGTTTACACTTTGCACTGCACAATTTTACAGGTTTTGACAAAATGTATAATAGCCTGTATCCATCATTACAATGTCATGCAGAACAATTCCAATGTCCCCAAAATGGCCCATGTTACACCTATGCTTCCCTCTAGCCCTTCCCTCAGGATCTCTGGTGACCACTGCCTTGATATATTGATATTGATATATCAATGTTACAAGTTCTTCCATTACTAGAATAATAATACGTCTACTTTAGTCCATAGTTGCATTCCCCCCTTATGTTTTTCATTCCTCAATCTTGAGGATTTGGGGATGGTGAGGCCCATTCTTCCAATTGAGGAGGGGCTTAGATGCCATGGGGTGGGACTGTCTTGCTTGCAGTTGTAGATACGCTGTTTCTTGGGACGGGTATTGCCCATCATCATCCTTTTGTTAGTTGCCCTGGGTGAGTCCGATGAGTTGGAGGGTTGAAATGTCTTTTTTTTTTTTAAGTTGTGATAAAATATACATACATACCTGAAATCTACTATTTTAAAGTATACAACTCAGTGGCATTAAGTACATTCACAATGTTGTGCAACCATCACCACTGTATTAGTCAGCCAAAGGGGTGCTAATGTGAAATACCAAAAATGGGTTGGTCTTTATAAGGGGTATTTATTTGGGGTAGAAGTCCACAGTTACCAGGTAATAAAGCGTTAAGTCTCTTCTCTCACCACAGTCTATTGCCACGTGTTAGAGCAAGACAGCTGCCAGTGTTTGCCAGGGTTCAGGCTTCTGGGGTTCCTCTCTTCCCGGGGCTGCATTTCTCTCCGGGCTTAGCTCCTGTTTCCTCCACAAGGTCAGCTGTAGACGATCAGGCGAATGGCTTGCTTCTCTTCTCCTGGGGCCTTTTTTCCAACATCAAAACTGCTTCTCAAAAGACTGCTTCAACTCTGTTCTTGCCATGCCTTTTATATTTGATTCCCCACCCACCAAGGGGTGGGGCTCAACGCCCTACTGATGTGGCCCAGTCAACGCCCAATCATAACTCAATCATGCCTAAATTAACGGATCAGTTTACAAGCATGATCCAATTATATTTTTGAAATTCATAATTACATCAAACTGCCCAACTGCAACAACCACTAACTAGTTTCAGAACATTTTCATCAACCCCAAAGGACATCCATACCCATTAAGCTCCTTCCAGCCCCTGACAGCTGCTAAAATCTGCTTCCTGTCTCTATGAATTTGCCTATTCTGGATATTTCATATAAATGGAATCATACAATATGATTGCTGGCTTCTTTGACTCAGCATAATGTTTTTGAGGTTCATCCACGTTACAGTATGTATCAGAACTTAATTCCTTTTTTATGACTGAAAATATTCCATTGAATGGATATACCACATTTCATTTATTCAAAATGTGGCCTGGAAATTCTTCAGGCAGTAAGTTGTTTCTACCTTTCAGGTGTTGTGAATAGAGCTGCTATGAACATTTGTGTGCAAGTTTTTGTTTGAATTCCTGTTTTCAATTTTAGGTATATACCTAGGAGTGGAATTCTTGGGTCATATGGTAATTCCATGTTTAACTTTTTGAGGAACTGCCAAACTGTTTTCCACAGTGCCTGTACCATTTTACATTTCCACCAGCAATGTGTGAGGGTTCCAATTTCTCCACATCCCTGCCAACACTTGTTATTGTCATTTTATTTTTAAAAATTTTATTATAGCCAACCTAGTGAGTATGAAGTGGTATTTCATTGTGTTGTGGTTTTTTTGTTTTCTTTTTTTCTTTTTTTTCCCTTTTGTGTGTTGTGTTTTTGACATTTTTTTTCTTTTTTAAATCAATTTTATTGATACATATTCATAAAGCATACAATCTCATTGTGGTTTTGATTTGCAATTTCCCTAATGACTAATGATGTTAAGCATCTTTTCATGTGCTTATTGGTGATGCAATGCCTTGTAACTGGTCTCCCAATCCTCAGGGTTGCCTCCACCCACAATCTATCTAAAACACAAGTCTCACTATGTCTCACACAGCTCAGAATCCCTCCATGCCTCCCCACTCTCCCTAGGATATGGCAGAAATTACCGTCTGTCCCTGCAACCTCATCTTCAGCTGCTTTCTGCCCCCACAACACATACCTTCTGTCCTCCAGACCCTAGAAAACTCTCTCAGTTCCTAAAATGCACTAAAGACTCTTCTCTTCCAAACTTTTGCACCTTCTGTTCTGTCTGTCTGGAACATTCTCCTCCTCTCTTCCCT
>JAQZBX010055309.1:0-18449 GCA_029593785.1 Cabassous unicinctus | reverse complement strand
CCCCCCCCTTGCTGCTTGTGCTGCTGTGTCCATTCGCTGCGTGTCTTCTCTGTGTCTGCTTATCTCCCCCTTGCTGTGAGGTCCTGCCGCATCAGCCCACGGCGCCGCCCGAGCTGGCCTGCCCTCACAAGGAGGCGCCGGGAAGCGAACCCGGGGCCTCTCGTATGGTAAACGGGTACTCTATCCATTTAGCCACACCCGCTTCCTGCCGTGAGGTTGCTGCACCAGCCCACCGCACCGCTCAGGCCGGCGTGCCCTCACAAGGAGGCCTCGGGACACGAACCCGGGCCTCTCATATGGTAAACGGGGGCTCTATCCACAGAGCCACATCCGCTTCCCCTTCCATTCTTTTAAGGGTGTTGCGGGATGCACTTCTGGTCTCCTGGAGACCCCAAACAAGTGCTTTAGATAGCTCTGGGTGATTAATAACTGCCCTGTAGCAGGAGCTGATTATAGGAGCTCCTTACTCTGCCGCCTTCTTGCTGATTGTCTGAGCCACATGGTTTTGACTTGAATGCCAGATATTATGTGTAGAATAGTAGAGACTGACGTAAATTGTATTAATGCCTAGAAGTGAGCATGCCTCATCTTTCAGGCTGTTTGTGTTGGTGATTGAATCTTACACGTTCAGCTAGATTTGAATTTTCTTTTTGCTGTTACTGTTTTCATTATTTTCTAATGTGCTTAGGATCAGTAGTGAGGTGTTTTTTCTCCCCACCCAGTCATTCCCACACACCTGTGCCACATAGGGGGTTTCTCCCATCATCTTGCCCTTTCCCCCATAGTAACTACTGTTGCTTGTTACCTGGTGCTAGGCTTGTGATGGGACAAGGAGTGTTCTCTCTTATGTTTTTTCAGCCTTCCCCTTTGATAGGCCCTGTCCATTTGGGCATTGGGGTTAAGGCTTAGTCAGAGTTCCTGTCCTTTTCTTCCCATGGAAACAAATGTGTCTTATATATCATAGGTTTGGGCAGAGTTTCTGCCTCTCCTCTAGCAGTAAAAGACCTCTGATTTGAATCCTGGGCCCAAGATGTTTTTTTTGCTCAGGAAAACATATGGGCAAGAAATGGGTAGAAGGTTTTTTTATTCTAATTTTCCTCTAGCTGCTGCATTTGATCTTTGCCTGTGTCCTGGGGATGGCAGAATTTACTTTTTTGGTGTGTGTGTGTGTCTCCAGTGGCTCTTTTTTAGATGAGAAGAGCCTGGGGTATTGTGCTTGTTCCCCAGCAGCCACTACTCACCTCTTTCGCAGCGGCAACTATGCATCCCCAAAGTGAGGAGGCTTTCTTTGTTCTCCTGCTCTGCTTCCAGTCTTTCTCATAAGCCCCCAGCAAAGGCCTCTAGAAAAGTGTTTGCAAGTAACTGAAATTACATTGAGTCTGGGCCCCTTCGCTATTCCAAACTGTTATATTTGGCCTTTAATAATTTTGTCTGATTTCTTATTACCTGCTTGTATGGTGGCCACCTATTTTGTTCTGCCAAAGGTGAAACAGTTAGCATGACCCATTTCTCCTTACGGAGAGACTTGTCATTTTTTGGAATTCAGATTGCTTGGTTGTCTTATAACCTCAACTCTCAAGCTCAAGAAAAGTTATGATTCTGTAGATTGTTCAGCCTTTTGTCATGGTTAAGATGGGAGTGATGTTATTTACAGCCTTCCACATCCTAAGGTGAAGTAATTATAGTTTTTAAACATTTACAATATTCCTTATAAAAAACAAAGGGAGTAAAAAGTTTTATCACTATTTATTTTTTCTATTTATTTATTTATTTTTTAAATAAACCATTTTTATTGATACATATTAATAAAGCATAAATCCATCCAAAGTATACAATCAGTGGTATTCAGTGTAATCACATATTTGTGCATTCATCAATTCTTAGAGCACTTTCATTATTCCAATAATAGTAATAATAATAAACAATAAACAAAACTCATCACCTCTCAATCTCTCTGCTTCCCTTGCCATACATAGCTGCTATTTGTTTTCCTTCTCTCTAGTATACTTGTATTTATATTCTTATATATGCAATATCACTGACATTCCTGTTTTACATGAGGTTTTACTATCTTATACAGTCCATGTTACAGTTTTTAGCTTTCCTTCTGGTAATACACATGACCTTAGATTTTCCCTTTCAACCACTGTCATAACTATATAATAATAGCTCTGCTAGTTACAAACACCATGATATGCTTTAACCATTTCTATTCATTTCAAGATTTACAAACAACCTTTTTACCAATTCTGCACAGATTAACCCTCAGCTTTCCATTCACTATCCTCCTATTTCCTGGTGACCTATATTCTAATTATTAACTCCATGAGTTTGCATAGTATATTTAGTTCATAATAGCACAATCATACAGTATTTGTCCTTTTGTGTCTGGCTTGTTTCACTCAACATAATGTCCTCCAGGGTGCTGTCATATGCATCATGACTTCATTTCTTCTTATTGCTGCATAAGATTCCATCATGTATACACCACAATTTGTTTATCCATTCATCAGTTGATGGACACCTGGGTTGTTTCCAACTTTTGGCAATCATGAATAATGCTGCTATGAACTTCAGTGTGCATATATCTGTTTGTGTCTCTAATCTCAGTTCTTCTGGGTATATACTTAGTAATGGTATTGGTGGGTCACATGGCATCTCTATATTCAACTTCCTTAGGAACTGCCAAACAGTCCTCCACAGTGAGTATACCATTCTACATTGCCACCAACAGTGAATAAGCATTCCTATCTCTCTACATCCTCTCCAATATTTACAGTTTTCTGACTTTTTAATAGTGGCCAGTCTAATAAGTGTGAAATGATAACTCATTGTAGAAGTTTTGATTTGCATTTCCCTAATCACTAGTGATATTGAATATTTTTTCATGTGTTTCTTTGTCATTTGTATTTCTTCTTTGAACAATTGTCTTTTCAAGTTGTTGGCCCATTTTTAATAGGGTAGTTTGTCTTTTATTGCTGAGTTATATGATCTCTTTGTATATCATGGATATTAAACCCTTATTGCATATGTGATTGCCAAATATTTTCTCCCATTGAGTCAGCTGCTGTTTCACCTTTGTGACGAAGTCCTTTGAGGTGCAAAAGTGTTGAATTTTGAGGCGATCCCATTTGTCTATTTTTTCTTTTGTTGCTTGTGCTTCCTGTGTAAGGTTTAAGAAACTACCACCTACTACAAAATCTTGAAGATGTTTTCCTACATTTTCTTCTAGGAGTTTTATGGTTGTCACTTTTTATATTTAGGTCTTTGATCCATTTTGAATTAAATTTTTGTATAAGGTGTGAGATAGGTGTCTTCTTTCTTTCTTTTGGATATGGATATCCAGTTCTCCCAGCATCATTTGCTGAATAGATTACTCTGGCTCAGCTGGGAGGGCTTTACTGCCGTGTCGAAAATCACTTGACTGTAGATGTGAGGGTCTGTTTCTGAGTTCTCAGTTCGGTTTCACTGGTCTATGTGTCTGTCTTTATGCCAGTACCATGCTCTTTTTACCACTGTATTTAAGCAATATGTTTTAAAGTCCAGAATTGAGAGTCCTCCAGCTTGATTCTTCCTTTTAAAGATCTATTTGGGGCCCCTTACTCTTCCAAATAAATTTGATAATTGGTTTGTCCATTTCTGCAAAAAAAGGTTTTTGGGATTTTTATTGGGATTGCGTTTAATCTGTAAATCAATTTGGGCAGAATTGACATCTTAAAGATATTCAGTCTTCCAATCCATGAACACAGAATGTCCTTCCATTAATGTGTCGTCTTCAGTTTCTTTCAGCAATATATTGTAGTTTTCTGAATACAGGCCCTTTATATCCTTGTTTAAGTTTATTCCTAAATGTCTGATTTTCTTAGTTGCTATTATAAATGGAATTTGTTTTCTGATTTCCTCCTCAGATTGCACATCAGTAGTGTATAGAAACATATTGATTTTTGCGTATTAATCTTGTATCCCACCACTTTGCTGAACTTGTGTATTAGTTCTAGTAGGTTTGTTGTTGATTTTGCAGGAGATTCCAGATACAGAATCGTATCAACAAATAAAGTTTTACTACTTCTTTTCCTATTTGCATGCCTTTTATTTGTTTATCTAGCCTAATTACTCTAGTTAGAAACTCTAGCACAATATTGAATAACAATGGTGATAGTGGGCATTCTTGTCTTGTTCCTAATCACAGCTGGAAAGCTTTTAGTCTTTCACCATTGAGTACAATGGTAGCTGTAGATTTTTCATATATGCACTTTACCATATTGAGAAAGCTTCCTTCTATCCCTATCTTTTGGAGTGTTTTTATCAAGAAAGGGTGCTGTATTTTGTCAAACATCTTTTCTGCATCAATCGAAAGGATCATGTGATTTTTCTACTTCAATTTATCAATGTGGTTTATTACAATAATTAATTTTCTTGTGTTGAACCACCCTTGCATGCCTGGGATTGTGTTGTATAATACTCTTAATGTGCATTTGGATTTGTTTGCATGTATTTTGTTGAGGATTTTTGCATATATATTCATTAGAGATATTGGTCTCTAATTTTTTTTTTTTGTAGTATTTTTATCTGGTTTTGGTATTAGGGTAATGTTGGCTTCATAGAATGAGTTTGGTAGCATTCCTTCCATTCAATGTTTTGGAAGAGCTTGAGCAAGATTGTTAGTAAATCATCTTTGAATGGTTGGTACAATTTACCTGTGAAACCATCTAGTCCCGGGCTTTTCATCTTTGGGAGATTTTTGATAACTGTTTCAATCTCTTTACTTGTGATTGGTTTGTTGAGGTCTTATATTTCTTCTAGGGTCATATAGGTTGTTCGTGTGTTTCTAGGAATTTGTCCATCCCCTCTACATTGCCTAGTTTTTTGACATACAGTTGTTCATAATAAGCTCGTATGAGCTGTCTTTTTTCTGCAGGGTCAGTGGTAATGTCCACCCTCTCATTTCTGATTTTATTTATCTGCTTCTTCTCTCTTTTTTTCTTCATCAGTCTATTTAAGGGTTTGTTGATTTTGTTGATCTTCTCAGAGAACCAACTTTTGGTTTTGTTGATTCTATTTTTTTTTCTCTTCTCTTTTTCATTTATTTCTGCTCTGATCTTTACTATTTCTTTCCTTCCTCTTGGTTTGGGATTAGTTTGTTGTACTTTTTCTAGTTCCTCCAGGTGTATAGTTAGAGCTTCAATTTTAGCTCTTCTTTTTTAATGTAAGCATTGAGGTCTATAAATTTCTATCTGAATACTGTCTTTGAAGTGTCCTATAGGTGGTTTTTTTTTTTTTTTTTTTTTTTTTTTTTTGAGGTACCAGGGCCAGGGATTGAACTGGGACCTTGTGTGTGGGAATTTGGTGCTCAACCACTGAGCCACATTGGCACACTTGGGTTGTTTTTTTTGTTTGTTTGCTTGTTTTTTGTTTGTTTTTAGGAGGCACTGGGGCCTGAACCCGGGACCTCACATGTGGGAAGCAGGCGCTCAACAACTTGAGCCACATCTGCTCTTCTCCCATAGATTTTGATATGTTACATCCTCATTTTCATTCATTTCAAGATATTTGCTGAATTCCCTTGCAATTTCCTCCTTGACCCACTAATTATTTAAGAGTGTGTTGCTTAATCTCCATATATTTATGAATTTTACCTTTTTCTGTCCATTATTGATTTCCAGCTTCATTCCATTCGTTTCCTAGAGAAAATTTTTTTAATGTAATTTCAATCTTTTTAAATTTATTGAGACTTATCTTGTGACCCAACTGATGGTCTATCTTGGAGAAGGGTCCATGAGCACTTGAAAAGAAAGTATATCCTGCTGTTTTGGGGTGCAGTGCTCTATAGATATCTGTTAGGTCTAGTTCATTTATCATGTTATTCAAGTTCTCCATTTCTTTATCCTCTGTCCAGATGTTCTATCCAATACTGAGAGTGGTGTATTGAAGTCTCCAACTATTAGTGTAGAGGCATCTATTTCTCCCTTCAGTTTTGCCAGTCTGTGCCTTATGTGTTTTGGGGCACTCAGGTTAGGTGCATAAATATTTAATATAATTATTTCTTCTTGGTGAATTATCCTTTTTATTGATATATAATGACCTTCTTCATCCCTATAACAGTTTTGCATTTGAAATCTATTTTTTCCGATATTAGTTTCACTACTCTAGATCTTTTTTGGTTACTATTTGCATGGAATTAATTTTTCCGACCTTTCACTTTTAACCTCATTGTGTCCTTACATCTGAGGTGCGTCTCTTGTAGACATACTATAAATGGCTCATATATTTTTTATTCATTGTATCAGTCTGTATTTTTTGGTTGGGGAGTTCAAGCCATTAACATTCAATGTTATTACTGTAAAGGCATTACTTACTTCATCCATTTTGTCCTTTGGTTCTCTGTTGTCATATGGTTTTATTGCCTGTCTTCTTACCCTTTAGTTTACCCTTCCTAATGATTTTTGCTGGATACAGAATTCTTAGCTGGCAGTTTTTCTCTTTTAGTACCTTAAATACATCATACCACTTTCTTCTCTCCTCCATGGTTTCTGATGAGAGGTTGGCAGCTAATCTTATCACGTTTCCCTTGTATATGATGCTTTGCTTTTCTCTTGCTGCTATCAGAATCCTCTCTTTATCTCTGATATGTGTTATTCTGAATAGTAGGTGTCTTGGGGTAGGTGTATTTGGATTTTTTCTGTTTGGGGTGTGTTGTCCTTCTTGGATATTGAAATTAATGTCTTTCATAAGGGTTGGGAAGTTTTTGATCATTATTTCCTCAAATATTCTTTCTTCCCCTTTTCCATTCTCTTCTCCTTCTGGACACCGATAATGCGAATGTTTGTGAATGTCAATGTTGTCATTCAATTCCCTGAGACTCTGTTCCATTTTTTTCCATTCTCTTCTCTTTCTGTTCTCCTGTCTTTCTAGTTAAGATGTTCTGTCTTTTAATCACTGATTCTGTCTTTGAACAATTCAAATCTGCTCTTATGTGCCTCTAGTATAGTTTAAATCTCATCCATCATGTCTTTCATTCCCATAAGGTCTATTACTTTTCTTTTCAGGCTTTCAAATTGTTCTTTATGCTCTCCCAGTGTCTTCTTAATATCCTTTATTTCTTTAATCATATTTTCTTTAAGTTCTTTGAAGTGATTTAGGAGAGTTGTATGATTATCATTGATTGTCTTATATCCTGTATCTATTCAGGATATTTGGTTAGGTCCTTTGACTGGGCCATCTCCTCCTGTTTCCTAGTATGGTTTGTAATTTTTTTGCTGATATCTAGGCATCTGAATTTGTTGATGAATTTACTCCAATGACCAAATTTTCTCTCTTGCTTATTTTTTTTCCCACAGCTCTTCTTTGATATTTGGTTCAACTTTTCCAAGTCTTTAAAATTTCCCAGCTTCAGTTACCAGAATTGGGCCAGGGACTCACTAATGGGGTGCAGATTTTCTCCCAGGTTTTAGTATACAGAAAGTACCATCAACAGTTTTTGTCTCTGCAGTTTCCAGACAGGCCAGCAAATGGCGCTCGTTGGCACACCTTTCTACAGATGTGTTTCATTCTCTGTTTTCCTGTGTTCCTGTGTTGAATCTCCAGAGTGGATGAATTCACTGAAGTAAAGCCCCGCCGCCACTCCCTTTCCCTTTTCCCTTGAAACAGCTGACAGGGAGGACAATGTCTCTTCCCCTCTCAGTCAGCTGCAGTGAGCCAGAGGCTTTACCCCAGTAATATCCTGGGGGTAGGAGAGGAAGGTCCTTCCCAGCTGCTGATGGGGCATGGTAATTCACGTTTGTTGTTTTCGCTTCTTTATCTCTTTTTCCCTCACCTTCCTGGGAGTTGTGTAGCACTGTCCTGGTCTGCTGACCTGGTCTGCTGACCCCCAAAGCAGGTTCCTCAGACAGCTTTTGGTGAGAGTATGAAGCTCTGTGTGTTAGTCCGACACCATCTTCACACAGTCCTTTATTTTTAATTAGAGTTAATAATACTCTTTTCTAGGCCATTTTCCTTAAACTTATTTTTTCAAAGTGAAAATTGGTTTTACTTTTATTTGCACAGCAACAGTTGGTAGACTTCTAATATTTCGTAGTGTTTCTTTACCTGACTAATGTCCAGACTGTTGAAGAGATTTAAACAAGTAATGAAAGCACTCATTCCGTGTTCCTTCTTCTGTTTGGATTCTACTGGTAAATCTAATTGAGGCTCAATCTCAGTGATTTGAAGTTCATATATTTAACTTCACTGTCAAATTAGCTCTCACTATTTCTGTAGCTAAACTGTTTATAAAAATATTGAAAATAGCTTAGAGCTTATGATTGAAAATATACTACAAATGGTGGGTATAAATTTTAGGATTGTATTCCAAGGAATATCTCCATAAACATGTATTGTATTAATTGTTCTTAAATTAATATTCATTTCAGAAAGCAGAACTATTTGCAACACTTTTATATGAAGTACAATAGAAGATATTATTCTTTAATTAGAAAGTTAATTTTTCTCTTTTATTCTCAATCTGAATTTTTTTGGTTATAAAATTATATCTACAGATTGCGGTAATTATTATTTTCATGAGACCATTAAGAAACCATTTTTTAAAAATCTGCTCTCTCTGCAGAAAACTGCACCAGCAGTTCGAAATGTATAAGGAGCAGGTAAAGAAGATGGGAGAAGAATCACAGCAGCAGCCTGAACCGAAGGGTGATGCCCCAACCTGCGGTATCTGCCACAAAACAAAGTTTGCTGATGGCTGTGGCCATAACTGTTCATATTGCCAAACAAAGTTCTGTGCTCGTTGTGGAGGTCGAGTGTCATTGCGCTCAAACAAGGTACAGAAGTGATTTAAATTACACATACCAATTTTATTATAGCTAAGCCTGTTATTAAAAAAATAAAGAAGGTAACTGACATTATTATTCAGATGAGTGAAAGAACAAAAGCCTTCTCTATTGTTCTTCATTTTAGATAAAAGATGTTCTTTTATTTCTTCACTGAATTAAAAAAGTTAACTGTTTCATGTCTTAAGATTTTGTTTAGAATCTATTTCAAAGATGATTAAGGGAATCTAGAGATCACTTGGCCTAATCCTTTATTTTAGTGGTGCAGAAAACTCAGACCAAGAGACTAAAAATTGTTCTTAAAACCATACAACTGATTAACAGAGTTGTGACACAGCATTTTCCATTACTACACATAATTTTACAAATTTCAGATCTGCTCTTCTTTTGCCCGTGTTTCCTGTCCATTTGAAAGAAACCATTTCCAACTTTAAATTATGTTTAATAATTATATAGATTTTGAAGCTTTATTTCCCTTTATTTCATTTTAATAACAACAGAATAAACACACCATGAAATATAAAGAAGAAATGTTAAGAGATGTTTTATACTTATCCTAGATTTTGTAGTTTATCCATCTACTTTGAATTATTTGTTTTGATGAACAAAGGTGGTATTGAAAAATGTTTGTCTCTGTAAGTTCTTTAGAATTTGCATTTATCTCCTCAGAAGTATCTTGTCACTCAGTATTTTAATGAGATCATTTTTAAATAGGAAGTTGATGCCTTTACATTCATTACTTAGACATAATAGTGGGAATTTGTTCTCCTGTGTGATTTCCTTTCTCCTTTTTCCCATTGGTCCCCTTTTCTCACTGTTTTGTTTTGTACAGAACTGATAGCTTTTCTTTATTTCTTCTAATCTTTCCCACAGGTTTACCTGATAGTTTTTTTTTATTTTTTGCTTTGTTGCATTGACTAAAAAAGTGGTGAAAGCAGACATCCTTGTCTTGTTCTAGGTCTTAGGTGGAAAGCATACAGTCTTTCACTAGCTTGGACTTTTCGTAGATGACATCTAGTCTTATTTTGTTGAGAGTTTTCTAATTTTTAAAATCAGGAATGTATGTTGGATTTTGTCATTCTTTTTCTGTGTCTATTGAAATTAATCATATGTTTTTTCTTTGTTTAGTGTTATGATGAATTATATTAATTTATTTTTGATTGTTAAACCAGTTCTTTATTTCTGGATAAACCCCATTTGGTCATGATGGATTATCCTTTTTAATATATTGTTGAATTTGATGTGCTAAAATTTTGTTTAGAATTTTTGTATCATCACTCCTTGGTCTTTTGGCTAAGATTAAGTGTAGAATTTTTGCTTCTATGTTCATGAGGGATAGTTATGCTTGTAGTTTTACTTTCTTGTAATGTCTTTCTTTGGGTTTTGGTGTTAGGGTAATGCTGGCCTGATAGAATGAGTTGGGAAGTAGTTCATCCTCTTTAATATAATATAATGGATGAGATTGTGTAGAATTGGTACAATTTCAACCCTTAATGTTTGGTAGAATTCACCAGTGAAGCCATCTGGGTGAGTTTTCTTTGTGAGGAAGTTTTAATCTACAGTTTCAATCTTCTTAATAGATATAAGACTATCCAGCTTACCTATTTTTTCTTAAGTGAGTTTTGGTAGTTTGTATCCTTCAGTTAATTTTTCCAGTTCATCATAAGTTGTCAAATTTATTGGCATAAAGTTGTTCATGATATTCCTTTGTTATTTTTTAATATCTGTAAAATCTGTTGTGAGCCACCTCACTCATTCCTGATATTGATAATTTGTGTCTTCTCTCTTTTGTTACTGCTCAGTCAGGCTAAATGTTAATCAAAGAACTTTTGGTTTCATTGATTTTATCCTTTGCTGATTTCTGCTTTGATTTTTATTATTTCTATTCTTCTGCTTTGGGTCTAATTTTTTCTTCTTCTTGTAGTTTCTTAAGCTAAAGTCATTGCTATGTGATTTTTCTTCTTTTCTAATATAGGTGTCCAGTGCTATCATTTCTCCCTAAACATTGCTTTCATGGTATCCCACAAATTCTGATATTTCATTTTCATTATTTCTAATTTTCCTTTTGAGTTATTCTTTGACTCATGGATAATTTAGAAGCATGCCATTTATTTTCCAAGTATTGGAGGATTTTTCAGAGATTTTTCTGTTGTTGATTTCTAGCTTTGTTTTCTTGTCTACCCTAAATATATGCTGTATGACTTCACTTCTTTGAAATTTATTAATACTAATTTTATGCCCTAGAATATGGTTTATCTTGGTAAATGTACTGTGTGCACTTAAGAAGGATTCTCTGTTTTGCTATTGTTGGATATACTATTCTGTGAATGACAATTAGTTCAGAGTGTTTAATAGAGTTCAAGTCTGCTGTATCCTTGTTGAATTTCTGCCTTTTTATTCTATCAATTATTTAAATAGGGGTATTGAACTATCCAACTATAATTGGATTTGTCTATTTCTCTTTGCAGTTCTATCAGTTTTTGCTTCACGTATTTTTAAGCTCTGTTTTTAGGTGCAAAAACATTTAAGATTGTTATGTCCTCTTAATTAATTGCCCCTTTATCATTATGACTTCAGCTTCTCTATTATTGATAATATTCTTTGGACTTTTGTCTAATCTTAATATAGTCACTCCAGCATTCTGTTGAGTAATGTTAACATGAAATATGTTTTTATATTCTTTTACTTTAAACTTACTTGTGTCTTTATATTTAAAGTGCTTTGTTTGTAGGCAGCATCATAGTTTGACCTCACTTTTTTATCCAATCTGATAATTTCTGCTACTTAATTGGAGTGCTTAAACTATTTACTTTTTTCCTTTGTTTTTTCTTTTTTAGACTATTTACTTTTAATGTGATTATTGATATGGTTAGGTTTGAGTCTGTTGTCTTGCTTTTTGTTTTCTATTTGTCCCATCTATTCTTCACTTATTTTTCTCCTTTTTTGCTTTATTTTACATTAATCAAGACTTTTTTATGATTTCGCCTTTATCGACTCATTAACTAAAACTCTTTGCTTTGCTATTTTAGTAATTGCTTCACAATCTTTAGTAAACATTTTTAACTTATCATAATCAACCTTCAACTGGTATTATACCACTTTATATATTGTATAAGAACCTTGCATATTGTACTTCCATTTCTCCCCTACTCGTCTTTATGTTAATGGTGTCAAATATTTTAATTTTATCTATGTTATAAACCTTATAATGCATATTTTTTATTTTTGTTTGAACAGTTTATCTTTCAAGAGTCTTAAATAATAAGAAAACATTGAATATTTATTTTGTTATCATTTCTGGTACTTTTTTGTAGCTCCATATTTTTATTTGGCATGATTTTCTGTCTGAAGGATTTCCTTTAATATTTCTCATAGTGTGAGTCTAATGGTGAATGCTTTCAACTTTTGTTTGCTGAAGATATCTTTATTTTGCTGTTGTTTCTTAAAGATATTTTTGTTGAGTATAGAATCTAGATTGGCAGTTTTTTTTAGTATTTTAAGTAAGTTGTTTCACTGCCTTCTCACTTTCACTATTTCCAATGTGAAGTGTAATAGTATTCTCATCTTCGCTTCTGTGTCCATAATGTATCATTTTTCTGTCACTGCTTTAGATTTTCTTTTTATCATTGGTTATGTGCAATGTAATTTTTCTTCATGTTTTTTTTGTGTTCAGTGTTCATTGAGCTTTTTGGATCTATGTGTTTATAGTTTTTATTGGGTTTGGGAAAATTTAAGCCATAATTTCTCCAATTATTTTTTTTCTAGAACCTGCTCTCTGTCCTCTCCTTCAGGAACTCCTATTTCTTGAAAATTAGGCTTGAAATTGTCCAACAGTTAAGTCATTTTCTTTTCATTAAAACAAATTTATTTTTCTCTCTGAGTTTTTCAGTTTTGATACTTTTTATTGCCATGCCTTCAAGTTCACTAGTCTTTTTTTCTGCAATGTCAAATCTGCTGTTAATACTATTCAGTGTATTTTTCACCCCAGCCATTTTGCTTTTCATCTCTAGGTTCAATTTGGGTCATTTGTATACCTTCTACATCTCTACTTAACTTTTTGAACATATATAAAAGAGTTATAACTGTGTTAATATTTTCTTCTGCTAATTCTAATAATATGTGTCAATTCTGGCTTGGTTTTGATTGATTATTTTCAGTATAGGATGTACTTTCCTGCCTCTTTACATGATGGTTATCTTATGTTGGATGCCAGACATTGTAAATTTTACCTTGTTGAGTGCTTGATATTTTTGTATTCCTATAATTCTTCTTGAGCTTCCTTCTGGGTTGCAGTTAAGTCATGTGGAAACACTCTGATCCTTTTGCATCCTGCTTTTATGATTTGTTAGGCGTATGTGGAGATATCTGGAGCAGTACTCAATTTAGCACTAATTATTCCCTCATACTGGGACAAGACCTTTCTGAGTACTATACCCAATGACCCATGAATTATGAATTTTTCAAGTTTCACTGGTGGGAACAGCCACTGTTGTCTCTCCATTTCTTTCAGATGGTTCTTTCCCTGCTTTTGGGTATTTTTCCTCACATGCATGCACTGATCATTACTCAGCTGAGTATATGAGGGGATATTCTACAGATCTCTTGGGGTTTCCCTTTATGCAGATTGTTATTCATAGCCTGTCCTATGAAGTCTAGCTGCGTTGGCCTCCCTTGGCTCTCAGCTCTTTTTCCTCAATTCTGAAAGTCTGCCAGGCTCTACCTCAGCTTCTTACTGCACTGCTGCCTGCATAGCTTCTGAAAGCAGTAAGCTGGGAGTCATTGTAGAGCTTACTTTGTTTCTCAACTTTCAGCTGTTGCTGTTCTTTGTTCTTGCCTGATGTCCAGTGTCTTGGAGACCATTCTTTCAGGTATTTTTTTTTTTTTTGGTTTTTATTTGTTTGTTTGTTTGTTTCAGGCAGGAGGAGAAATCTGATCCTTGCCTACCTTTTCTTTCCAGAAAAAGCTTAAGTACCCAACACCACCTGATTATCGATTAACTGCTTAAAATGATATTTTCCAGTTTCTAATGTATTGCCCCTTTATGCTGATATTAGTCAATAAATGAAGTACAGTGAAAAATTGGAGTATCCTTGAAAATCTATTGTATTGTGATCAAACTAAATCTCCTTATATGCTATGGAAGGTTTATGGAAAAAGGTAGGAGTCAGAGACCCTAGTCCCAATTTTCTCATAGTTTTTTTTAGATATGATGGAAATATCAGGGGAATAAGGTAATAAAAATAATCTAGATTTTAGCTCAAGGAAGTCAGTCCTGGATTTCTCTTATTAGTTTTTTCTACATTTGCATTCAGGTAAGAGACCATCATAAGTGGGTCTTAATTTACATGAGAAATCATTCCTTTGGAAAGTATGAATAAAAGTTGTCTATATTCCAAATGAGAAGAGTATTGAGTTCAGTTTCCCTTTACAAATTAGATCATCATACCTATGTTTAGTTGGCTTATGCTACAGAAGACTTTTGCTATTAATGGGTGCTAAATACATTTCTTTGATTTATTATAGCCCCATAGGATTAAGTTCAGTGAAATTTGGTCAGACTATTTTTATGAAGTATAACAATGAAAATATAGATACTTTGTAGCTTAAACTTTAACTATAAAATTATTTAAAAATTCTTTTAGTAATGTCATGAGAAAAAAGATAAAATTGACTTTTGTTTGAATTTTGAGGCTCTTTCATGTGGAGTTATCCTTAAAATTAGTCAATTCTCTTGAGGGACATTTAGAATATATATATAATCAATCAAGTGTAGGACACATGGAAGTACCAATACAAAAAGATTTTATGAAATAATGCTTCCATATATTTCATTTCAAGATGGTACCCTTTTCATAACTAAAAACTTTGTGCTTAGGTAAATGAAGAAATAATGGCTTTATAAGGGAGAATTTATTTTGTAATCCTTGACTGGTGACTCTAGTAGGAAAGACATTAAAGGTAATTTATAATGAGAATTATTTTTAAGTGTCAACATGTGGAAACTTTAATTTTGTGTTTCCTTTTCTTTTAAGTGGGAAAAATAGATTACTAACAATTTAATAGTTAATCTAATTTTTAGTAAAAATTAGAATATACAGTTTTAAAATTGTATTGTTTAACTTACAAATGTACCAGAAGTAAACTTTTTAATCACTTTACAAATTATCAAATTAGAAGCAGAATGAATTATAACTTTATAGTGGTTAAAAAGAAAATTTATTCTTATGCAAATCTATGCAAATCCTTTAAAATCTATTGGTATTAATATATGAAGTCTATCAGATTGTAAGAATGGAATAATATTCACATCCTGTTTTATAACCAAATCATTACATCATTTATGTATCTGATTTTAGTGATTAGTATTCAAATTGTGCACTGAGAGATAAAACAATGATTAGAGTAATTTTGTAATCCTCTAGGCAGTATTTTTTTTTTTAATTTCAAGCCATTGTGATTATCTGCAAGTCTGTAGACATGCTGTCTAAAAATGACAGTGTGCTATGCAGTCAGGCCCTGTACACCCAAGGCAAACAACATCACATATAAATTTTCTTTTAGACTTCATAGAGTTACTACATACCAGTATATCAGAAATAATTTGACATTATTTAGGGAGAAGGTGACAAAAGGTGAGAAAATCAGAGAATCAGACTCTTTTCCTGCCCTGATATTGTGTGACATTTGTTTGACAAGTAACTTCATCTCTAGTGCTTTTGTTTTAAAAATCTGAAAATTAAAAGTGTCAATCTAAATGATTTCTAAGATCTCTTCTGGGTTTAACATTTTATAAATTTTAAATTTAATACTAGATTACTCATGTAATTCTTCAAACACCTGAAAAGTATGTTCATATAGACAAAATTTTCTACTGCTTAAATATTTTTCAAAGAAATTAAAGAAGCTTTATTAATGCCTTAAATTTCTATATATAGTGTAGTGTGAGTTACGCTTTGGTTTTTATCCCTTCCCACATTTATATAACATATGGATGTTTAGGGCACTGTAAGATACTTTTGCTCAGTATAGAATCTAGATTGACAGTTTTTTTTGGGGTATTTTAAATAAGTTGTTTCTTGCTTTCACTGTTTCCAATGTGAAGTGTGATATCATTCTCATCTACTATTTTAGAAAACGTTATAGGACCACCATTAAGCAAGGGGTTACAATGGGACCTTCAATTTCCAGTCTGTAAGGCTGAATAACCTAGAATGTCAAAGATTATTATTAGAAAATAGTTATATAATTTAAAAGGAAGAAAAGGGGAATTGTTTCCCTTCACTGATGTCAGCTTCCCCAGTGGTACAGGATTATACAGTAATGATGAAAAAGTCTAAATTGAAGAATCTTAGGAAATTTTATTTACCTCATAATGCCTGTCAGGATCATGGAAGTAGGCAAGGCAATGTTTCAAACTCACCATATGGAAAACATTTTCACCAAAGTTTGCATGAGCTAGATCCCTGTCTTTATTGCAACATCTTTACTTCAGTTTTCATTTGGTTAAGCACCCCCTCCCAACCTATATACCATAATAAACTGTGGAGCTATTATTTAGAAGAACAAGTAAAGTAAGCTTACAAATACAATCATAGCTAACAATTTGGAGTTGTTTCTCTTCAGGTATCTCTGGGTGGTTTCTTGGTTCCTTTATACTCAGATATGGCAGTGGTCTTAAAATACATTAGTGTACTCTGCTGTGGAACAAAGGCTTTCTGGGGAGTAGGTGCGTGTGAGTAACTTCAACGGCAAGGATTTCCATAAATATTCTCTCTTAAAATTAAACTTAGAGCTCTTTATGTTTTGTCAATTTTTCTTTTCCAGCTCACTTTTTCAATTGCCCTTCAGAAGAAAAGCATGCTTTTCAACACTCCCTAATCTGCATCTAGTCTTACTATAGTGTATTGCCTCAGGATATAAATCCCTTGGGACCAAAGAAAGGGACACTTCTAAAATTAATTGTCCTGAGAGGGAGTTCAATGAGGGCAAAGCAAAGCGAAGTTTTATATGAAATAAAGAAAAGTACAACATCTTATTTCATTCAGGCAACAAACTTTCGGCAATACTCTGGTGCCTTATCTATCTTTTTTAGAAATAGAATTGGGATGTGAGATGATTGTCATGTTGACCTATTATACTACATTTACTTGAATTAAAAAATGAAATTGGAATCTTTCTGATAGAAAGTCAGATTTGTCTGATGGTTTTACAGTGTAAATTGGTTTGCTAATTAGGTTATATAGTAGACATTTTCCATAAGTTGAATGAGTTAAATCTGTAGCTCCAAGATTTGATGAAAATAAAATTAAGGCATATCTATAATACACATTACATAAGAAAATATATCCTTTCCAACTATTTAAACTTTAAATATTAACTGAGAATGTGGGAAGGAAACATGATTTTAGAAACTTCTTTTAGGGAAGTGAAAACATATTGCTTGGCTTTTAATGTATCTGTATTCAAAAGCTGTCTTGGTATCTTCATGTGTTCATTACTAGATAAGGTGAGCACCTTATCAGTAACTAAGGTAAGCACCTGGTTAAATAGATTTCACTTAGCATATATGGGGAAGATTAATAACAGCATATTTAATGGATTCTAATCATAGTAGGAGACTATACAATGGTTTAATATGTAAAGGAATTCAGGATATCACCAAAACTGCAGAATGATAAAACAGACAATAGATTTGGAATCACAAAGAAAGTAGAATGCAGGTCAGACTTGTGAAGTGGTTTAGACCTGGTAATAAATTCTTTTTTGCCTCTTAAATGAAATACCTAGTAAATCTCACCCATTTTCTTTTCTAGCATTCCCAACAAAAATTTTTAACTTCAAATATAAGCAAAAAAAGAAATCCTCTGTTTTAGTGTTTTAGGCTGCTCAAGAAAATACCATGAAGTGGGTTGGGTTAAACAATGGAATTTATTTGCTTACGGTTTGAGGCTGGGAAAAAGTCCAAATTCTTATGTCATCAAGGCAATGTTTTCTTCCTGAAGACTGTAGTATTCTGGGGGCTAGCTGCTGGTGATCTTTGGTCCTTAGCCTGTCACATGGTAAAGCAGATGGCAGTGTTTTCTGGTCTCTTCCTTCTCTTCTGGGTTCTGTTGATGTTCATCTTCTTGCCTTCTGTGGCTTTCCCTCTGTCTGTCTGAATTGCATTCTACTTATAAATGACTCCAGTAATATGATTAAGACCCATCCTGATTGAGGTGGGTGACACCTTAACTGAAGTAACCTCATCAAAAGGTCCTACTGAAAATGGGTTCATAGCCACAGGAATGGATCAAATTTAAGAACATGTTTTTCTGGGGAACATAACAGCCTCAAACTACCACAGACACCTATCTATAATAATATATATTTTTTAAGTTAAAAATAATCTTGATCCACAAAAATAATAGGACGTAGAATACTTTTGAAGAAGACTTCCGGGAAGATGGCTGACTAGTAACACACAGGAATCTCTTCTCCAGAAAAATAGGTAGAGAACAGGCTGAAACAGACCCAAAATAGATCTTCTAGGGTTTAGGACAGCAGGGGAAGACTGCACACCACCGAGAGGAGAGAGGGACAAAAGAGAGAAATCGCGACGACAGAACCAGAACCGTGAGTTTTTAATCA